>JAQQAE010001126.1:0-27208 GCA_029823295.1 Pseudamia nigra
TTCCATGACGCTGTAGATGCGGCTTCTGCTGTTAAGCGCTTCCTGATGACGTACAGACGATGTGATGACGTCTGTACGTAGGCCATCGTGCCGAGGCACCGACTAGTGTGAGCAGAAATGCGCAGAATTCTGGAAAGGTGTGAAGTGGGCCCCGGCGCGGCTCGAGCCAAAACGGCCCTAGTGTGAGTACGCCCTTAGGTATTTAGGGCTTTATAGGTTAGGAGAAGGATTTTAAACTCAATTCTAGTCAGTTTTATATGAAAAGGATAAATCTCATAAAATACTGGACTGAAGGACAACACTTAATAGAGGCACAGATGGACAAACTCGGTTACGCATTCTGCCCAAGGTGATGTGAAAACTTTTCTGTTTCTGTGCAACTAGCTGATGCAATTAATTAGAATACACTGGAATTAAAAGCCAAGACTGTGATGTCAAAATGCTAACTCAAGGAGTTTTCAAACTCATGGGTGACATCTTTTTTACAGTGTGTTTTTTGTGTTTTGTAAACTTTAGTGAAAATGAGGCTGTGTCCCAGTTGTGTTGCCCAATGTGCTGCCACTGCTGGGGAAATGAACTACCTGTGCCTTGTCTGCTACAGAATACACCACACACACAACTGCATTTGTCTGACTGAACACTTTCACATTTCATCAGTCATCTTGAGGATTAAACACTGTCTAACAGAAAATATGAC
Organism: Pseudamia nigra; assembly: GCA_029823295.1. Taxonomy (NCBI): domain Eukaryota; kingdom Metazoa; phylum Chordata; class Actinopteri; order Kurtiformes; family Apogonidae; genus Pseudamia; species Pseudamia nigra. The sequence goes on from JAQQAE010001126.1 coordinate 698, forward strand.
TATTTATCTTGAAAAGTCTTGTTGTACAGCAGATGTTTAAAGTAGCTACTCAAACATCGAAATTGTAGTTCAATTTTCTCAGGCTTGGAAAAAATTACAAAATGTCAAGAGAAGTCAGAACCAGCAAAAAATCACATTTTTACCTAATTTTCTGCAGATCCAATAAAGAATGCACAGGTGAAAGAAGGGGCAGGTGCACAAGTTCCAGGTGTTTTTCTTTTCTCTCTAACCCACATATTTGTTTGTTGTCCTATTCAATGGGAAATGACTGGCATATTGCATGGGCTGTTGAATTGACATTCTCTTCTGATGAGGGGGGGTGTTGGGTCTAAATCTGACCCCCTATTAACAAAGAGGGAACACACAAGAATGAGTCAGAAGTGTGACACAATTTAAGCAAACAATGGGATAACATGACAATGCACTTTTGACATATATGTGAAAATAACAGAGAAAAACACGAGGAATAACTCTAACAGGGGATAAGTGTTTTGTGCTCCTACTACCTGGTCTTCATTCTTTGTCTGTAGTATTCTGACATTAGTCACGTTTGTAGAGAAAGTGCATAGAAAAACACTGAAGGAGTCAGCCACTTGGTGCATATTAAAATCCCATTCCAAGTCAAATAGGAAAACACTGTGCAGACTCCAGCTGACTACTATTGTGGAATTTGACCCTCAAAAGATTATCAGTGTTCATTTAGCAGCCCTCATCATGCAAGTCAGTAAATTTTAAGCAACTGCTTAGATGGAAAACTGCAAATTTAAGGGAATCAGAGTGATGTATTATCTACCGTTTAACAAATATTTTCTGTCTTTATTTATCTGCCGTGTCTTTGATAATGCTTTTGATTTACCTCTTGAACCAGCGGTAAAAGAGAGCTGTGGAAGAACTGCAGGTGAAACTGAAAAATGTAAACATATATACAACCCAATTCCAAAAAGATTGAGATGTAAATAAAATGTATTTAAAAACATAACACAATGACTTGCGAATCTCAGAAACCCATATTTTATTCCCAATAGAACATAAAAAGCATACACTATCAGATATTGAAACTTAGACATTTACCATTTTATGGAAAATATTAGCTCAAAAAGTTGGAACAGGGACAACAAAAGGAAAAAAGATTGCCGCAAAACAAAAGCAACTGGGGATGCATCTGACGAGTAATTAGGTTAACTGGCAACATTCACTTTATTATCTTGCTGAGTGATAATCTTGGATTATGATTGGTACTATACAAATAAAATACAATTAACATGACTGGGTATAATAGGAACATTTAGAGGCAAAGCTTCTCACATGTAAAGATGGGCAGAGGTTCACCAATGACAAACTGCTTCTAAAAATTGTGGAACAGTTGCAGAAAAAATGTTCCTCAATGTAAATTGCGAAAACTCTGAAGATCCCACAGTGTTCAATGTATAGTATCATCAAAAGATTTAGAGAATCAGGAGGAAGGGTGGAAGTCAAAACTGGAAGCTCGTGATCTTTGAGCCCTCAGGCGGCAGCACGACATTAATAACAGGTATGATGATCCACTGGAAATTTTGTGGTCTTATACCCAAAGTACTTTTGTTGCAGCCACAACCTAAGAAATATTAAGTTTTCATTTAGCTACTGGAAACCTGGATACATGGGCCATTCTGTGACTGTCAACATATGGCTTTATGTGACAAAAGCATTCTTTTGGACTGCAAAAACTGCAAACATTTTGGTGTTCAAAAGTCATTGTGGATCTGATGTTTGTCCATTTTAATGAAAGTAACTCCATGTTCCTTGAGGCATTAATTAGTTTGGCATCTGGTTGGACTCAAGAATGAACTGACTAGATTTTGTTGGTCAAACATCGAGGTCATTGTGACTTCACTTAACACACTTTTGGCCATAACTGCTAGGAGTTGAAAGAATATCATTGACCTAGATTATTATGTTAGGTTAGTGGATACATCCAGTTTCATTTATGGTTTTTATTCAGTAAACAGAAAAATGCAGCCGTGAGGAGGGGGCACAAGCCAGTGTTCTTTCTTACGCTGGTCCCAAGCCCGGATAAATGCAGAGGGTTGTGTCAGGAAGGGCATCCGACGTAGAATCTATGTCAAATCAAACATGCGAAGATGCAGAGGATGGGGTGAGATGGAGGCAGATTATTCGCTGTAGTGACCCCTGAACAGCCAAAAGGAAAAGAAGATTCAGCTAACAGAAATTTGGAAAGTCTGATTTGCAGATGAACGAGTTCTAAATCACACCTGCAAATCAGATTTGAACACAGCAGACATCAAAGCCTTCACAATGTTTCTGCCCAACATCATGCTACTGCAAAATTATTGACATAGCTTTTATGAAATGCTATATTACAAGATTATTATTTAATAAAACTCATCACATTCTGTCTGTGATTCTGAGTTTCCGTTTCACATTCTGGTGAGGCAAGAGGCAAAGTATCATCGGAGGAGCATTTACACCTGTTGAAAGATCTCAATTGGAATTATAGGTTTAATTACTGCCTTCTCTTTGTGGTTTTCTATGTCAGCCTATTGGCTCAAACTCTGACCCTGGAGCTCAGCTACAGTGTTGATCTTATGGACTGGAGGTTGACACTGGTTAAAATGCCCTACCAACTCGGCTCAAAATAAATTTAAAAACAGTCCTTTTCTGAAACATTGATAGTTTCAGTGCCCTAGTTTCACCTGCTCATGGGAAGTGTTTAACAGCAAACAATAGAAAGTTGTTTCCTTGAACCTGAGAGATTAATGAATGTAAAGTAGGTAGATGCTGAAACTGAGGCTGTGCACGCCATCATATGATCAAAAGTTAAGTGTTTCAGCTCTGAACTTTGTCGTGTAGCATGATACAGATAGCTGGTGGCCATTAGGAAGATGCTCTGAGGCCTGGATTAACCCAGAGGAAGTATGAAACATCTCCATATCTATGCTTCGTATCTTCATCCTTTCATAGCTATATTGGGTAAAGGGCCGAGATATAAACATTCACCACTGGTGATTTCGATGCTCTCTGAATATCTGTTGCTCTGGGGAAGTCTGTTTATTTTGAAGAGATGCAAACTAATTAATGCTCATTTCTACGTTTGAAGATGTGATTTTTACTTGGCAGCTCAATCATCATCAATTTGTTTGATTGGATTCCCTAAACTTGAAGATTTCATGGGTGCACTATAAACAGAGAGCTTTATAAAATCTTAACAGATTTTTATAACAAATTGTAAAAGATAAGACACCAGTAGGGACTGGTGTGAAGTGAACTATTCTAAGAACTGATCTCGGGTGCTGCTTCGTCACAACTTGTCCATGTGAGTATATTATTAAATCCATACTGTTAAATCATAGAGCGCTTGTTTGGAGTAACACAAGTAGATGGCTGTTCGACTGGCTGATGAAGTGCTGGTGTCTCTGTGTCTCTAAGTTCTGTGGCTATCAATGGCTCTCAATGGCTCTCAATCACCAATCACAAATTTTTCTTGAAACAGATTGTCGACTGAATGTTTCAGATCTACATCATTCATTTGTATATTTCACAAACATTTTACACTCATTTGACTGAGACAGATCCCAAAAACTCTTTGGCAGCTCATCTAAACCTTATAATGGTAGAGAAAATCCTGCAAGTTTCCACAAATGCAGAAGTCTTAAAGCCAGAGAACATTTAAGGCCTCTTAAAACTCAGGGAAACCCACGATTTGCTCATTGCAATGATAGCTTGGAGGTTTTTTCTTGTAGTGAGGGGGATCTTGTTAAAGGCACTGCACAGGTAACGGGGTAAGAAAATGCTGACAGAAGGAGGTTATTCAAACAGTATGCTTACTCTGAGTTAGTCTATATTGTCCTTAATTGATGCATTAAACAGAATGAGCTGTTTTTTGGGTTGTTCCAATCCCCACTCCATGCTTTGACCAGCCCTTTGTACCTTTTTGAAGCCAAATGTCCTCAGACCTCTACACTAATATTCATTATAATGTCTTACAGCTTCTTCCCCTGGTACTCTTTCCACTTACTTTCTCTCTGTCCTGTAGTTTCTTTCATTTGACCCAATTTCAGCTTGTGTGTAGACAGAAGTAGATCAGAGCTACATTCAGAACAGGACCAGGAGTCCTCTGTGGACCTCTGACAGACAGATCTCACAAATTATGTAAAAGAGGGCACCAAACATCTCTTAACTATGTTGCGGTGATCTTCCACAAATATGATTTTTTTTTTTTGGTTGTAGCTTTTGAAACAGGCAATGAAACGGGTCTTATTCAACATTTATATCGCACTTCCACTAGAAAACAAACACTCACCATGTTTTATATTTCCATTGGGTTGGATTTGCTATGCTTCTGATAGCAGTATTGAATTTTGACGGTGTCACTGAATTTTCTTACGTACAATCTAAATTATGCGAGTTTCCATTGTCAAAACTTGTGGATTTATTGTTGGAAATGCAATAAATTTTTTCAAAAAAGTTGAGCCATTGGAATAAAAAGGCTGCAAAGGTTGTTAAATATTTTTAAAACTCACTTAGTGGAATATCTTAACTGGCAACAGGTTACTAACATTCTTTTTTTTTTTTCTACCCCTTAATCCTTGCCAGGGTTAGGACATTGCCCTAAGTCAGCAGGAGTCTATCCCAGCACAGCTGACATGTAGACATCAACAATTCACACTCAAATTCATACCTACGGGCAATTTAGATTGACCAATTTACCTAGCCACTAGCTTTACGTGTCCTACTACTTCGTGGCTCAGTTCCTGTTGTTCCCAATCACTTCCACTTTGTTATTATACCATGAACAGTTGACTGTGGCATATTTAGGGATGAGGAAATTTCATGACTAGACTTGTGGCACAGGTGGCATCCTATCACAGGACTACGCTGGAATTCCCTGAGCTCCTAAGAGCAACCTATTCTTGCACAAATGTTTGTAGAAACATGCCTAGATGCTTGATTTTATACACCTGTTGCCACAGAAGTGATTGGAACACCTGATTTCAATTATTTGGATGGGTGAGTGAATACTTTTGGCAATATAGTGTAGCTCAGTTAAATTTGTTGACATGTATATTAAAAAAAATCTGAGGTCGCCCCAAACTTTTGACTTGTAGTGTAGCCTAGCTCTACTGATAAAGGCCCTTTGGCCTTTGGGGCCGACCCTAGTTTTGTAACATCAGTCAGATGACTGTGGTATTGGGCTTCTTCCACTGTGTGCTTCTTCTCTCCTGCTGAATGTAATTGCAGTGCAGTTGTGTAATTGCCTTGGGCGGTGCCAGTGTTTCATAGCCATTTTGTGTAAACTTGCACAGTGTTTGTCCACGCTGAGTGGGTGTTTCTTCTGTTACTCATTTTAGTCAGATTTACTGCTGAGATTACCCCAGGCCTCACTGAAAAGAGCCACAGTTGGAATCTTTTTGCTTGCTTGAGTTTTTTCACCTGTCTCTGTAAGATCCTGTCCAAGACTCCAGCCTTTCTGTCCTAATAATCTTTTGTCTTTTTTATGCCACTGGTTAAATTTCTCTAGAAAAGCATAGGAACAGGAAAAAGCTTCGGCTCATTTGTCACACCTTGAAGTCCGTCCGACTGTGTTATAGTCTTTGTGATTTCATCTCATCAGGAATCTGGCTACTTTCCATAAACCTCAGTCGTCAATACAACTGGCTGTCTTCCTGTTTCTATCAGCCTCGGTCACACCTCTGGCTTGGTTTGTCTCGTCATTTCTTCCACATCCAACTGCTCTTTTAGCTGAACACACAGCAACTACATACAACACATATTGAAATATTTCTGATTCTGGGCTTGGATTTTAAAAACACAAATGAACTGACACTGATTTTGAAGATAGTTTTGTGTTTGGTCTGGTTTGCTTGAAGTAGTGAATCGATATATAAATCTAAAAAAAATGTATCTATACCTACCTATGTTTTGATATAATAAATAACATATCTGTAGAAATTAATATTTGAGTTGTTATATTCATGTTTGCTTTCATCACATCAAATCAAAATGAATAAAATCACTTCATAATAGTACATATCAACAAAACAAAGAACAGTGAACAATTAAGAAAATGAGGAAATCTCAATTTGCATCTTTTTCTTCATTGTCCTGTTATATCTTTTACAAATTTAAAACTACAAATAACCCCCTGGGGTCTTTAGTATTCACTCGGGCCCAAAAAACATCTTTTAAACTTGAATGAACTAATTATTTCATTCACCTTTCCTTCATTTAACAAAATTTAATGCTATGAAAATATGTATAGTGAAAACTTTTCTGGACATATGAGCCAGCTCTAGTAGAAGTTGTGAAGAGTTCAGTTTAAGTTGATTTTAATTTTGGTAATAGTACCTCTGCTGAGACTGACTGCCTATCTCAGATTTTATGACATACTGACAGTTCTGAAACAGACAAGACAATAAAATCATGTAGACAAAAAGGAAAGTTCTAAGTTTTTATCAAGCAATACAGACAACAAATGCCAAGGCCTAATGTGAAAAACCTGAATGGACGTGAAAGTAGTACAGATGTACGTGTTCTGCATGTTTGAGAAAATGCCTGTACATGTGCAGACATGCGTGTATGTTGTAGTCAACTGTGTTCAGTGTGTGTATATTTACCAGGGAAGACGGGAATGTGTTTGTTTTGTGTTCACACTACCCAGTTCCGTGTGGCATGCAGTAAAGCAGGTTAGTCCGTGTCAAACAGACACGGGGAGGGGACAGGATAACAACATGTGAAGCCCCGCCCCCTCTTTCTCTCCCTCTCTCATGGTCTGTCCTTTAAAGGTTTTACAAATGTTGCTGTGAGGCTGCCACCTAAAGGACACTATGACTTGTAACTCTGGTCACTGTGGCTTGCTCTGCTGTTTGTCCTGCATAGACAGATTTATTGACAGATACTGTAGATGTTTGCTTTCACCAATGATGAATCTAAAATATCTAGCACTTAGAACTGTCATTGAAAAAATCCATTCCTGCATTCATATTCAGTTCTGCTCTGATCGCTGTGCTTTTAATCTTTTTTCTTTTACTAAGGGGAGTACTTGGTACTTGTAAAATGTGAGGGCGTTTTATCATTGTGATTCTTCAAATGTACAGTATATCTTTTCAAAATGGTCTCCTTACTGGTTTGCATTATAAACTTTGAAATGTAATGAAATTACTTCTGTAAGCTATGAGCAAACTCATTTCACCTGATGTACAAATGGGGCATTCTAGAATTGATTCCCCAGAAAAGTATAAGAAACACTGGTTTAAGAGGCCTAGATAATTTATGTTGCAAATGGTGATATTCTTCATTAACCCCATAATTGTTTCATCTATAAAATACCAGAAATGTCCCAGAGGAGACACAAAAGCACCAACATAAGGCTGTAACTAATTATCATTGATGTTCACACTTTTTATTTAATTAGTCATAATTTGAAATGATGGAGCATATGAAGACATGGTGACAACAGGGTGAGATGACTGAGGCAAGAGGATTATATGGATGATGAGAGGTGTTTTAAATAAAAATATTAAAGTTGGAGAAAGGATGCCACTTCTATTAACCCTGCTGAGTTATTAGTTTGTTTGTAGCTTTAATTTGTCACTTTGCTTGTGCTTTTGAACTTGTTTTACCTACTTAGCTTCTTAGTCAACTGCATAAATGTATTTGCTTGAACCATAGAGTGTCCATATGTATTAGAGAACTGTGCCACTATGTTGTCATCCATTAATTTCTGAATGGCTGCTTTGAGTCCAATCAGGTTGTCACTTACAGAATGACATTGTAGTATGTCAGGGGTGTGATGGGTAAGCTAATGCCAACCGCTAGCTTACTGACATGATAAACTTCACTAAGCATTGCTGAACAATGTCATATTACAGTGTTGTTAATGTAAACATTGAACCACAACTGCAGTCAAGCTGGTCTCAGGTAAAACTATGCTCTATTGAACAAATAGATACAAAGTTCCAACTCGGTCCGACTCCACTGGTGAGGCGAATAGCGACATGTCAGTCAAAACCTGGCATGGCAGTGATTAGTCGGATTATTAGCTGAGTCTAAACGTAAACATGGAGGTGAGTATCTGCATCTGTTTGTGTTGAACATTACTAGAGCTACACACATTGAGTGCCTCAAGCAGAGTTCTTGTTTGTTTTCTCTTTATCTCAGTTTGTGTGTCTCTCATTGTGTGTCTTGTTCTGATGCAGTTTATCTTTGGCTCAGGAACCACTGGTCTGGCTGATTCTTATTCCGGTTGCAGAGCTGCTGGGATTCGAATCACCCAGATAACAACACTCAGGTCTCCTATTCGGAAATGGCAGTGTTGCTCTCTGTCTGTTTCTATTGTCTACATTAACCATTAACCTCAGCTCTGGGCTGAAATGTGGAATTAGGAAAATGCAATCAGAGCTGTTAATTGGATGCAGTGGTGGAGTGTTACCTTGAGTTCAGTGGCTCTGGAAAGTGGGTGGTGTGGGTGTACAGCTGAGGTTCAGCCCATGCCCTGACCACAGGAAATTTACAACATACTTTGAAACCAGGCCACAAATATGGACAAACTTCATTCAAATGTCAAACGTATTCATGCCTCGTAATTTGAGAATAATGACATCATTATCGTATCATGCTGCAAAAGCTCATTAACTCGAGAACACTTTTTTTTTAACTTCCTATCAAAGTATATTAAAGTACAACAATGCATGGCAAATTCATGTGCTCCTGTTTCCAGCGATATGGTGTCTCATAAAACAAAAAAATGTATCACAGAGGACCCTATAAAAAGGCCCTAATATCAATGAAAGGCAATCATTAATGAAAGATTCTTCAAAAAGCTAGGAACTTGTTCTTTGGCCCTCCCATTTGTGGGACAAGTGAGCCTTGGTTGGTGAAGGCACAGTCTCCCTGCATCACCTACATCACCAACATTTTTTGAGGGGGGCAAAATTACCAGCAGACTGTAACATTCCTTTGGAAATTTCCACCATGATATTTATTCATAACCATTCATAGATATGAACACTAGATCTTGCATTGGTAACTGCGGTCTACGTGAATGATTGTGTCAATGGTAGCACTTTCTTGCTACAGCGTAGCGCTCCTTTTAAATGAATGAATGTCAGTCGCAGCCAAGGTGTATACAGAATTAAATCACCATATATCAGCAAATTTGAGAAGCGATTTTTACAAATGTCAGACTTCTATTTATGCCTGAGCTGTGAGTAAAATGATACAGAAAAGGGTTTTTTTTTGTCAATCTTGCTTACTTTTTGTTGAAAATGTAATGCACATGTAGGCAATTTTCCATTCCAAATAAACTACACACGTACTACATGCAGAAAGTAGGTCAGCGATGTTGGCTGCTATCAAAAGTCCCGGACAATCTGTCAGTGGTCATTAACCCCCTTATGTTACCACCATCCTACTAGCTCCTAAAATCACAGGTGAGCCTGGGGGGTGGGAGGTGCAGGTCAGAAAACCTGTCAGCATCTGGTGTAATCACCAAATGCCACACACAGTACACACATCTCCTTCACTTAAAGTTGATCAGGTTGCTGATTGTGGCCTGTGGAATGTTGGTCCATTCCTCTTCAATGTCTCTTCGACGTGTGAGGTTGCTGGATATTGGCAGGAACTGGAACATGCTGTTGTATACGCCTATCCAGAGCATCCCAAACATGCTCAATGGGTGGCATGTCTGGTGAGTATGCTGGACATGCAAGAACTGGGGTGTTTTCAGCTTCCAGGAATTATGTCTTGATCCTTGTAACATGGGGCCTTGCATTATCATGCTGGAACATGAGGTGATCGCTCACGGTATCTCTGTGCGTTCAAAATGTCATCAATAAAATGCACCTGACTTCATTGCCCATAACATAAATCTGCCCATACCACAATCCTACCGCTACCATGGGCTGCTCGATTCACAACGTTGACATCAGCAAACTGCTCACGCCATACAAGCTGTCTGCCATCTGCTCTGTACAGTGAAAACCCAGATTCATCTGTGAAGACACCACCTCTTCAACATGCCAGATGCCATTGAAGGTGAGCATTTGCCCATTCAGGTCAGTTACGACAATGAACTGCAGTCAGATTGAGACCCCAATGAGGACGACAAGCATGCAGATGAGCTTCCCTGAGACGGTTTCTGACAGTTTTGCAGAAATTCTTTGGTTGTGCAAACCGATTGTTGCAGCAGCTGTCCAGGTGGCTGGTCTCAGATGACCTTGGAGGTGAAGATGCTGAATGTGTAGGACCTGGGCTGGTGTGGTTACACTTGGTCTGCGGTTGTGAGGCCGGTTACATGTACTGCCAAAATCTCTTTGGAGACCACTTGTGATAGAGAAATGATCTTTCAATTCATGGGCAACAGCTCTGGTGGACATTGCTGTAGTCAGCATGACAATTGCACACTCCCTCAAAATCTGTGACATCTGTGTGAAAAAACTGCACATTTTAGCGTGTCCTTTTATTGTGACCAGCCTAAGGCACACCAGTGTAATAATCATGCTGTCTAATCAGCATCTTGATATGTCACATCTGTGCTGTGGATGGATTATCTTGGCAAAGGAGAAGTGCTCACTAACATTGATCTGGACAAACTTGTGAACATTTGATAGAAATGGACCTTTTGTGACACAAAAAAGTCTTTTGATCTTTAAGTTCAGCCTATGAGAAATCGGAACAAAACAAAAGTGTTGCATTTATATTTTTGTTCAGTGTATATACAAGATCATAAAACAAAATCTTACCTGAGAAATGTTATGGCTTGATCCTTCATTTTGTTATTCCACTCGTTAGTACAACAGTTCTTAGTGCGAAAGTCCAGCATCTTTGCTGCTACTGGCTGTCAAAGTAGCCCAAATGACTATTTGGGTTTTTTTTACCTTGGAAATTGGAACCTTATGGCAATATGGTGGCAGTGTAGATGCATGCTGAGAGGCTGAAGACGGCATCTAGTGATAAACAATCCACTAAATAATGATTATATGCAAATTTCATGACCGCTTTGACTTACCTTATGCCTCACACACAGTCAGTACAATGCAGGGTAGTAGTGGCGAGGAGAAAAAGAACTCTGTGTACCTAGTGGTTGCCAAAGTAAATAAACCTTAGCCATGTTTTACTTATTTGTTAGCATGTCAGCGGCACCAAACCTGCTGTGCATGATATGGGGCAATAGATATGGTGTGCTGGTATATTGTTATCCTTGATTTAATGTTCAAACACTAACTTGGGGTAAAATCAAACTGAAATTATTTTACTCTATCACTAATGTCAGGCGAAAATTGCCCAATTGTGCCTGTTGAAAAAACCAAGGATGGGAAACACGCTTACCTTCGATGATGTCAGTGAACAGCCTGAAGCTACCCATGGACCCATGCAACTCGGACAGAAGCAACACAATTAAAATCATGCCACCACAGTTGTGGGTGAAAATTACCGGATATTAGTGTTATGTTTGAGGCTTATTCACAAATGAAATTCTCAGCCGTAGTTTGTGTTGTTTCTGGCTTTTACTTTACATTTACACTTTATGAACACTAGATAAAATTCTCTGAATGTTTTGTCATAGTAACAGACATACACACTCACATGTATTAGATCCATCCTGTGTACTGTGGCAGCAAAAAAAATGGTTAAATTTTTTTTATGTAATTATACACTAATGAAACTGATGTATTATTATATTGTCTTTTTGCAGAACCCTCTAATTCCCTCTACTTACACACTGTACCTTTTAAATAGTTCTTCATTCTCAGCACTACCAAAGCCTAATTGAATTCAGTGTTGCATCATTTAGTAAGTAGTGATTAACCTTTGAAGCGTTTTGTGTCTATCCAGGTAGTTGCTCCAGACTGTTGTTTTACCTGCAGGCCTCCAGAATAGTGTACATAACAACATTCCCACACCTGATCTTGGTCTCTGTACAGCCCTGTGCACTGTCACAAAGAGCCACTGTGCCAATGTAAGAGGTCAGCCTTTTACACTTTGTGGTTGTGAAGCTCAGTTTTGATTGGGTGGTCAGTCTGTTCACAGCAGATGTCCAGCACCAGCTGCTCCAGTGTCTGTCCTGCTTGTGCATATTTAATGAGGGGATCTTTCACTGCTGCCTCCTCTTTATGTAAGAGCTGCCTTTATCTGATTTGGTCCGTATTCCTGCATCGTCATGTGCAGTTTAGTAGTTCAGTCATTATTTTCAACTTAAAAAAAATTTGGATGCTAAGATCTTTACAGTCAGTCTTAAAGCCAAGATTTTTTTGCGTATTATATTGTTACATCCGTTATATTGTATTTGTCCTTTTGCATCTTCAATACTGTTTTATGTTTTGCATTGTTACGATATTCTATTCCACCATTTCACATTTTTCTCATTTTTGTTTTTTACACTGGTTTTATCATGTTACATCTTTTCTGCAATCATCTTTTTACAGTTACTTTTATCTTATTTTATGTTTTTGTCCTTTACGTTGACTTTGTTTTCAACATTAGTGTAGTCTTTCATTGCTATTTGCATATTTTTGTCTCTACGTTGATTTTTTTTTTTTTTTTTTAATTAGGTTTTTTTTATTGTTTTCAGCTTTTTATGTTTTGATCTTTTACGTTGTTTAACTTTGTCTTTTTAAATTATTTTTTCTCGTTATGCCCTTTATAAATAATTTAAAACCAGAAATAACCATCTAGTTTCATCTTGCACTCTGGACCATAATACTGGAAAGAATTTAAGATGAGAGTGATAATCATCTGCTGAAAAAGCTGGATATTGGTTTCATGTCTTTTTTGAGGAGTTTACATAAAACATGAAAAGACTAGCAGGAAAAATTAGGCTCTTCAGTGGCTATATATTTTCACTTAAAAACAAATAATTGACACATTGCTAGATGTCAACTAGGCAATTGAGTTGTGAGCCAAAAAAAAAAAATCTATACAAGGTGTTTGAAAAAGATGGACCGAATTTGAAATCTTGCAAGCACAAACCGCCCGTGAATGAATAGCTTACCAAAAAAACTACCACTAGGTATCACTCCCAATTGGTCGCATGGGACTCGATGACACTCTTGGCCTCAAAGATCCCCAGACGTTACACCCTGTGACATTTTTCTTGTGGGGATATGTCAAAGACTGTGTTTTTGTGCCACTATTGACTAATCTGGATGACCTCACAAACGGAATCATGGCAGTGGTGACTGGAGTGGATGAAGACACTCTGAGGGGTGTTTCGGACAAATTCAACTATTGTCTCGATGTTGTTCGTGCAGTAGGTGGAGGGCCTATAGAGCATTTATAAAATGACTAATAAAACTTGAGAACTCACTAAACCATTTGTAACTTTTGTGTTATTGTCCCATGTTGCAGTCAAGAAATATGGCCTTCGCTCAAGTCAGCTGGGATAGGCTCCAGCACCCCCCCCCCCCCGACCCTCACGAGGATTAAGGGGTAGAAAATGGATGGATGGATGAATTGGGTCCATCTATTTGAAACACCTTGTATAACTACTGTGCTGTGCCAAGTAGATGTGTATTAAGAAGAGGGAAAAATACACTTCCATACATTATGTGTTTATAGAGACTTGACACTTAAGTTTAATTTCATAACAACTGTGGGGGGTGATAGTCTGCATTGAGTCTACATTGGGGTTCTTCCTAACTAGTTTCGTAATGGTACATGGGCTTACCAGGACTTCCCCCTTTGGCAGATCCGTGCATCACATCACATGTTAGTTCAGCATTACACAGAAAGACCACACGAGTAGAGTCAGTACTGACAAATACTGCAGGGAGTGAAGACATACTACGGTTCACAGACCATTACAATGATCCGTCTTAGAAGCCTTCTGCGTTCTGTCTCATTCTGTGATGATGATGATGAGGTCTTCACTAGCTGCTGGCCTCCGGAGGTAACTGTCTCTCCAGTTCACGACCACTCAGACTCTATGCTTTATTAAACTCTGCACTTTTCAGATTATTATTGAACGGTGACAAGGAAGCTGACTCATTATTCAGTGCTGTTGAACCTCAAATGTATTGTGCACACACTACAGTATATGGCAAATAATTGTACTCTTCCCCCTACTGTCTTATAACAGCTTATCAGTGAATCGTAGTAACCAATAAGGTGATTATACATCTTTATAAGGATTGTCTAAAGGTGTGCCTCATTCAGCTATCTGTTTAACTGAGTTTTTATTTTTCTGTCCGCTTTTTACTTCCACTCCCTACATGTACAAATGGTGCACACATCTACATTTTCAAAAGAAAGTCATAACTATACAGTGGTGCTAGAAAGTTTGTGAACCCCTTAGAACATTTTATATTTATGCATAAATATGACCTAAAATATCTTTTCATCCTCCACACTTTAGTCTTTTCATCACTTTGATAAAGGTTCGTCTTTGTCTCCTCAGTCCATAAAACTTTGTCCCAGAACTTTTGAGGCTGGTCTCTGTACTTTTTGTCAAATTCCAGTCTGTCCTTCCTGTTCTTATTACTAATGAGTGCTTTCATCTGGTGTAGCCTCTGTACTTTTGTTCCTGAAGTCTTCTGTGAATGGTGGGTTGATACCTTCACTCCTGTCCTCTGGAGGTTCTTGGTGATGTCAAAAATAAAGGAATTGGCCTCTCTCTTCCAGTAGTTTTGGAGGGAACTATACATCGAGTGTAATATTTATCATTGACTGGACAGAGGTAGTTTCGTGGTAGCGTATTGACCAGTACGTTTCTCACTCCTCATTCCTTGACTATTGAATTCTCTCCGGGCTTCTCTAGCTGTTTTCTTGGCTACTGCATATTTCACACTTATTGATCCCCCATGCAATAAAAACATCACAGACAGAGGCGGCCTCAGGGCCATAGCATTATTTATGACTTGTGTGTGTGTCCTGTCACGGTGCAGTCGGCCGACTTCTTTTTGAAGCCTGCGTGAAATAATCATGACAAGGTGTCCACTGACTGGATCAGTACAGTATTGTAGTTGTATAGGACCCCTTTTATTCGTGACAGGGGCTCTGGAGATGATGAGGCCCTTAGACTAAAAAGAAACTCACTTTGTCTGTTATTTCCCATGCCAACAGTCGGGCCACGGGTAGGGCGGTCAGTCCCGTTTGTCTGTGTTCCCCCTACAACTCAATCAGGAATAGAGCTGGGATGACCACATGTGACAGTACAGTGGTACCTCGCTGTACGAATGTTTCCCTCTACAAAATATTCACTGTTCGAAAAATGCGTCCTGTGTCCACATAATGCATCGCGGTACAAAAGAGGTAAACCCGGAAGTGAACTACTTCTTCTTTTGGTTTTGATTGGCGACCGGCACCCGACTTAACAGGTGCATTGCTGCCACCTACCGGACTGGAGTGTGGTACAGCAGATCAGCAGCTGGAAGTGAACTATTGCCCACCCAGAAGTGATGTAAACAGTCAACACAAAAACATGTGATGCGGCCGAATGCTAACCGCTATTAGCCTGCTACAGAGCTGCTCCTTAACAGTACTGAGGCCTGGGTGACATCATCTGTTGTTAACAAACACTGCCAGTCCCCCGCACCTTTCCTCATATTGCTCTCTGCCACTGTCCAACCCACACGAATGAGGGTGAATCCATCCAAGGAGACCGGCAGGCCCAGCGTTGTGTTGTTAGCTCCCAAGCTAACAACAAAGTTCCACAGCTACCAGTGGCTGACTGTGGTTGCTGTTTTGCTAACCCGAGAGGGACCTAACAACACAAAGCCATTGCTCGGCGTGCTTGTAGCTACTGTTCTTAGGTATCAAGACAGCTCTGTGTTGATGGCTAAGAACAGTAGCCATAAGCCTACTGTGGCTAAGGTAAATTGGCACCCAATGAGCTGAGACACACAGCTAACTAGCTGTTAGCACCGCCACACAGACTCGAAACAAACCACATTATTTTCACACACCGAAGCACACAAAACACTTTCTAACACTACGTTTCTTGTCCCGGTCGAACATCCCAGAAGTTTGGGTCGTTCAGTTTCTGTTCTAAGATCCCAGACGAGTCCTCAGTTGTTATGAGTTTACCCTCTCGGTTAGCTTACAATGGCTATGGTTCCATAGCCGGACACCGAGGTCCGGCCGGGACCCAGTGAGCTGAGACAGACAGCATCAGCCGTGTCATAAGTCAAGGTAAGAAGACATTATAAATCATTTTTATAACTTTCATGCATTCCTTTTCATATAATTAACATAACTTCCTTTTCATATATTAGTAATAATGAATAAATGTGTGCATATGGGTGTGAATTATATACTTTATATGGAAGTTTTCGTGGGTCCCGGAATGGATTATTATTATTTACATATATTAATATTGGGAAACCTCGCCCGGTGTAAGAAATATTCGCTGTACGAGCATCACGCCGGAATGGATTAATTTCGTACAGTGAGGTACCACTGTAATATAGTTGCATGGAAAAGTTTGAGCACCCCTGACAATTTCTGTTATTTTCATTTATAAATCAGTAGGTGTTCGATTTTGATTAATCAAATAACTGATGGACAAAGTAATATTTCAGCTGTGAAGTGAGGTTCATTGGATGAACAAAAAATGTGCAATATGCATCAAAACAAAATTAGACAAGTGCATAAATTTGGGCACCCCAACAGAAAAATTACATCAATATTTAGTAGAGCCTCCTTTGTCAAAAATAACAGCCTCTAGGCGCTTCCCTTAACCTGTAATGAGTGTGTGGATTCAGGATGAAGGTATTTTGGGTCATTCCTCCTTACAAAACATCTCCAGTTCATTTGGTGGTAGTCGAGCATGGACAACCCACTTCAAATCATCCCACACATTTTCAATGATATTCAGGCCTGGGATGAACATTCTAGAACATTGTACTTGTTTCTCTGCATGATGCCTGGGTAGATTTTGAGCTGTGTTTTGGGTTATTATCTTGTTGAAATATCCAGCCCTGGCATAACTTCAACTTTGTGACTGATACGTGAACATTATTCTCAAGAATCTGCTGATATTGAGTGGAATCCATGCGACCCTCAACTTTATCAAGAGTCCCAGTACCGTCACTGTACAAACAGCTCCACAGCATGATGGAACCTCCACCAAATTTAACCGTGGGTACTATGTGTTTTTGCTGGAATGCTGTGTTCTTTTGCCACCATGCATATCACCCCTTGTTATGACCAAATAACTCAATTTTCGTTTCATCAGTCCACAGCACCCTATTCCAAAATGAAGCTGGCTTGTCTAAATGTGCTCTTACATACTTCAAGAGACTCTGTTTGTGGCATGTGTGCAGAAAAGTCTTCCACATCACTCTTCCACACAGCTTTTCTTTATGCAAAGTGTGCTGAATTGTTGAACAATGCACAGTGACAACATCTGCAGTGAGATGATGTTGTAGGTCTTTGAAGGTGGTCTGTGGGTTGTCTTTGATCGTTCTCAATATCCTTCACCTTTGCGTCTGATTGTTTTCTTGGTCTGACACTTCTGGTCTGAACCTGAACTGTGCCTGTGGTTCTTCCATCTCCTCACTATGTTCCTCACAGTGGACACTGACAGCTGAAATCTCCGTCATAGCTTTTTGTAGCCTTCTCCTAAACCATAATGTTGAACAAGCTTTGTTTTCAGGTCATTTGAAAGTTGTTTTGATGCCTCCATGTTGCCACTATTCAGAGGCGAGTCACAGAGAAGAACAACTTGAAGTCGGCTACTTTTAAATACCTTTTCTCATGATTGGATGCACCTGTCTGTCAAGTTCAAGGCTGAACAAGTTCACCAAATCAATTTTGTGTTCCAATTAATCAGTGCTAAATAGTTACAGATTTTCAAATCAACAAAATGACAAGGGTGCCCAAATTTATGCACCTGTCTAATTTTGTTTTGATGCATATTTCACATTTTCTGTTCATCCAATAAACCTTATTTCACTGCTGAAATATTACTGTATCCATCAGTTATTTGATAGATCAAAATGAA
Organism: Pseudamia nigra; assembly: GCA_029823295.1. NCBI lineage: Eukaryota > Metazoa > Chordata > Actinopteri > Kurtiformes > Apogonidae > Pseudamia > Pseudamia nigra. Next base: position 18,636 of record JAQQAE010001126.1, read on the forward strand.
ATTGCTGATCCAAACACTTACTGATTCTTACATGAAAATAATAAAAATTGTGAGGGGTGCCTAAACTTTTTCATATGACTGTATTGATGTTGACCCACTGTGGGCATCCATTAATTTGAGGGTCAAAAGGTCAACAGTTAAGCTCACAGGGCCAAGGTCAAACTCGCTTTAAGATGTATCTTAGCATCCGCTTGTTGAATTTTCACAAAATTTTTTTGGTTTGAAAGGTCTCTGAGCCCTTGAGTGCATTCTAGTTTGATGTATTTTCACTTGATGACTTGTTACAGCATTCACAGTTTTGTATTGTTGTATTTTTCATGACTTTCTCTTCTTGTGTGTTGTTTTGTCTTTTACAACTGAGTGTTGTCGTGTTTTTGTTGTGTCAGTTTCATCATATGTTTAAACATTTCTATATCAAGACATCATTAAATTATTTGACTGTAGTAGTGGCAGTTAGTCATCAATTTAAATTTCAACTTAATAGCAGTCCTAATTGTGCAGTGCTGTGTTGCACCAATAAATAAGTGGATGCGGTTGAAGTACTGTATTGTGCAGAGCTTTGTTGACAGCTGTGAAAATGTGCCAGGACAAAGTGTCCTTGCAATGTTCAAGATGCATGTTGACGGTCAGTTTTACTTCCTTATTTCTACCTGATATGGCTCTGCCACTCACTTATACAACAGTAGCTTCCTTCCTCTGTGTCCACTTCTTTCCACTTCAGTGCTCTGTGACAACACTGATTTCAATTCCACCATCTTATTTTTTTGCTGATGGTATTCCACTCAACTCTATTGTACTCCAGCGACTGTCATTGAGTGATATAGCTGGTCTGATTCAGCGCAGCACCTTAAACTGGATTGATTTTTTTTTTTTTTTTGCTCACCAGGTGACTGGTTTATCGTAGTCTAATGCTGAACTGAGCCCAAAATATTGTCAGATTTGGTCATGTGAGGATGAGATGCACGCATAGTGTACTAGCATGTTGACCTGTGGGAATCCACAGGTTCTAAAACGGGCAGTGTTTATAAAATGGGGGAGCTGACTTTTTTTTAAAACTTTGTCATAAATTACTATAAATTTGTATAATAATTTTTGACTGAAATTAAGGAGACGAAGTTATGTGAATAATTATATTTTTGTCACATTGAGCTGATGTTATGTTGGTTGGCTGTTTTTCTGGTTCATAGCACTTGAGAATAGACAATGTTTTGTGTTAGTAATGTATTATTAATGAATCCTTGTTTTGAAGTTGCATCAATTTTTACAAACACATGAGCAACTGACCTCGCTCTGGAAAAAGTCACGTAAAGCTGTCCATGTGAAAATACTGGAGAGAATCGGTACATACCTTTTTGGTCAAATGTCCCTGTCACTTATTGATGGTCATAGAGTCGCTAATCTGACTGGGAACTGTCTTCGTTCCAGTAAGGTGCCAGCTTCACCCTGGGTGTGTATTGGTAAGGTTATTTTTGAGGTGGCAAGGTGGTTTTTGACTATATTTTGAGGTACATCACTTATTTCTCAAAAAAATATTGGTCAGATTGACAAACTGTTTTCACTACCGTGATCCTTGTCCCACACTTCATAAGCATGTGAAATGTCAAAGGTCAGGTCTGCCCAGTTTTCAACTTACAGAGCGGACACACACACACACACACGTCCGCATTGCTTTTATAGTATCAAAAAAGGAAAGATTAGGAAGTGTACCTGAACACATCAGTGCATATGTTAACATTAAAAAGTGTACCTGAACACATCACTGCATGTAGGATCACATTAGGAAGTGTACCTGAAAACGTAAAATGTCAGGTCTGCCCCGTTTCCAACTTATAGAGCAGACACAAACACACATACACAGTCCACTTCATGTGGCTTTTATGGTGCAGAAGCTTTCACTGCACCATTACTTCAGAATCTGGGTCTGTCAGTTTGTTGATCCATCAGTCCACAGATTACATACAAGAAATTTGATACAAATGTTCAAATGTACTCGATGAGGTCAAGGGCACTGTCACTTCATGTCCAACTTTAACTTGGACTCCAGAATGATCTGGTTAGATGTTTGTGATCAAGGGTCCAGATTGTTTTGACCTAAAAAACAATCACTGCTAATCAGAGAAGTGCATAGATTATAATGCAAGAATAGTGGAGGCATTTGAGCATAGCAGACAGAGTCACAAAGAACCTTAAACTGCACCAATGTGGCATGTCAGATTTAAAGTTGAAACTAAAAATGTAGGTAAGGCAACATGTAAACAGGCAAAAAGTCACGATACAACTTTTTGTGCTCTTTTAACCTTGCATCTCCAGACCTGTCCACACTATTATAACTGTGCTGGAGACGGAGCTGCTTCACTTTCTGCATTTTCTACTCATTATTTGTGTTTTTTGGTGGTTGTTAAAGCAGGTTAGGGATGAATTATGCCACCTATTGGACTGGAGTCACTATACTACACACTGTTCGTGGCTTCTGGCAGTTTCATTACTTTCTGTTCACAAGTGTCTGTTGAGTGTGATTGTCATTGCAAAGCTGTTCATATTACTTTTTGTCATAAAATTTTTTCTGATTAGAGGATAATTTCAAGTGATTCACCTTCTCTTTCTCTTCTTGCTCCACTAGACTGTGTCTTCTGGTCAGGGTCGCTCTGAGTCACCCGTCTACACGAACCTCCAGGAGCTGAAAATTACTCAGTCCAACCTACCCCCTCCTCCCTCGGGATCCCCATTGCACATGCAGGGCGACTGGGAGACCTATAAGGACCAGAACGGCAGACACTACTACTATAATCGCTGCACCCAGGAGACGACATGGAAGCCCCCCCGCACCAGGGACACAAGCACTGGAAACTCAAGAGGAGATGGCCACAGCACAGGAGACAGTTCCGAGGTATTCACTGACTAGCATGTTTCAGTCAAACTTTAGGGTCATTCAAAGAGTTAAAAATGAGGCACAAGGCTGGTTTTCACAGTTTTAAAGTAGCGCAAGCTCTTCTAACCTGGTTATAGATGTAAGAGCGTGAACTCAACACTAAATAATGTGATACACTATGCTCTTAAGTTGATTTAAAATGTCATAAAGCCCATAATAAAAACACACACATTTTGATCTTTAACCATTTAGGCGTTTCCATTTTTTTTCCAAACAGATATTTTAGATTAAGGTTGCTTTATTATAGATGCCACGAGACAAATGCATCCTAAAAGATGAAAATGTTGTGAAACACAAAACAAGAAAAAAAAGAATGTAAAAGACATAGAAGAGGTCAAAAATGACATAGGATAAAACGATCAAGAGAAACCCAACGTAACAGGCAAGATAATGGAACACAATGTAATTGAACAAAACCAACATAAAGATACAACAAGACAAAAGTGATTTAAAAGACACAACAAGGTGAAAATGTCAGAAGAAAGAAAAATTTTGTATGAGACAATTGTATTAAAAGACAGTGATGTAACAGACAAAAATGACCTGAAAGGCAAAGATGGAAATCAACGTAAAAGAGACAATCAGTGCAAAGGATACAAGTAGAGGTTCATGTAAATATTGTATAATGCTTAAGAAATATGGTTACATCATATATTAAGTGCCAGTGCTAATTCTATTCCAGAAACACATTAATCAAATTGAAACATAGATAAATATCATTTGAAAATAGTCTGAGTATGAGATATTCTGTGTTCACAAGGCCTCATGGCCCAGAGTACAACTTTCCACAATAAACAGTATTGCACCTGGCTTGCAAGTGTCTTCAATTTTTCAATTCAGTTCTGTTGTATTTGTATAGCGCCAATCATAGTCCAAGATTATCTCTAGGTGCATAATTCAACACCAAAACCTCAGGACTAGGGAGCACGCCAAGTTATTGAAATTAGCATAGTGTTTAAAGAAACAGAAATGTTAGCTGATTTATGCGTGGAAATAGAGCTTTTTAATTCCTACACAACCTTTTTGACAGCAGAATAATGCCTTCTTGGATCCAGCTCCAGAAATTTCACTGTCAGTCAGTACTGCATTTTTAACATTTAATGAAAATCATATGAAATACACACTTGGTTTTATTTATTTAACCGGGAAATAACTCAGTGAGATTAAAAATCTCTTCTGCATGAGTGTTCTGACCAAAACGACACAAAATTAATCAGATTTTAGAATATGGCATACTGAAACTGCGCACACAAATAGTGACGAACACAGGATGAAACCCAGTTTAGTAAACAAAATGTAAAAAACAATGACTACTAAAGCACTAATTAATCAGCTTAAAGATATAGACAAATTATAAATCATAAGTATCAAAATATGAAATTGGAATCATAAATCACCATGGAGAAATAGTTCAGCATCAACAAATAATCAGCAAAGGTGCAATCACAAGTTAAAGTAAGAAAGTCCCGCTTGTATCAATGTTACAAGAAGCAGCCATGTGGAGAGAAAAATATTCTGAAATATCATACTGGTGTTTTAAATACATTTTTATTGGCTGGATTTCTTAAATGTAGATCAAATGGTGACCACTTGAAAGACCAACATGAAAAGGAACTGAATGCATAAGAGGATCTAATACACACCATTGTAGTGCTTCATTTAGCTCAGTCTTAGTTGCATTATATTGTTAAGACAAACTTGGATGCATGTTCTTTTATTTAGGATACTTGATGTTTAATGAAAACAGTGAGCCACTCACAGACTTTCTGACTTGGTAGAAATTAAATATCTATTTGGAGTCGGGCTCGTGAACATCCAACAAAGCCAGCATACTTTTAACCCTATAAAGCCTGACCCACAAAATAATGCACAGAAAATTCAGATGTTTTTGAATCTGAAGCCTTTATTTGCCCCTTTAACAAAATTAAATTACAATAAACAAAAATAATTTGCATCTGTGTTTTTTTTTTTTAAATTTGTTTCATATTTGACAATGTGGGCGTTAAACATAATTCACCTCCACCTGGGGGCAAAAACATGTAACAGATTGTATTCATCAGGGTTTTGAGCAAACTTTTTACCATATGATGATGCAAGAGGTCTAAGAAATGTGTGTATCAAATATGATACACACGGCATTATAGAGTTAAAAATTTCACATTTGTGTGTGTTAAAGAAGGATTAAACCCCAAAAACCAAGTACAGCACATTTCCACAATGTCACTAAAATGGATATTCACCACATTGGACTGTAGATAAGATGCACTGTAAATATAAAACAGCACTGGTGGAAAGAAACACTATATGCTTAAATATCACCCAACTATCTTGGATTAAGAAAAAAAGAATCATCATGTTTGCAGTGTTTCTTATCTGTCTGAAAGACTATGATTAAACTTAAAACTAGAAAATGTACTAAATTACAAAAACATTAAAAAAAATCTCTTTAGAAGCAACAACATTTACAATATTTAATAGTATTAATATCATATTGTTAAACAGTTATTCCAGGGCATTATTCTTAAAATGATGGAAACAATTTTATTCCTTTACTTTCATATTGTTCAGCCCACCGTTTCAACATGTTATTAAATTTGCTTCAATAATTGGATGTTATACTTTAAGACAGAGTTATGTATATTGTCTTAATGTGAGATTGTTTTTCTGAAAATGTGTACAGAAACAAGGTGAGCATGCCTTTTAAGCAGTCTAATTTAATTGTCAGTCAAAATGAGGCTGAATCATGTAGTGATGTTTGATTGGACCTCAGTGACAGTATTTGTACTACAGTGCCGCCTAGAGGCCACCGCCAGTCACTGCTGTTTCATGAACACCCTCAGCTTTACGCAGCACTGTGGCCAGTTTGTCTTTCTCAAACTGAGTGTCAGGACCCTAAATGAGCTATGGAACCTTTTTCAATGGGTTTCCTATTTGTTATTTCATTTATTTTTGTTCATTTGTTCATTTTCTTTTGTTCACTTTCTGGCATATTGTGTTGATTTTCCTTCATTTGTCATCTATTTAGTTGATTTTTCTTAATTTTCCCAATTATTTTATTGGTATATTGATTATTTTTGTTTATTTTGTGGTGTATTTGGTTTCTTTTATTATTATTATTTTCTGATTTCTTCTTAATATGTTATAATTTTGAGGAATATTTGAAGATTTTATTGTTTATTTTCTTGATCATTATATTTCTTATGTTCATTTTTTTTAAGTAAATGTTTTCTTTATGGACTATTATGTTAATTTCTTTACATTTTTTTGGTCTGTTGATTATTTTGTACATTTTGATATGTCTTTTATATTTGCACTAGAAAATACATAAAAATCTTATGTTGATTCATTTATGGTGAATGTGTACTGCAACACTTTCTAATGAGTTGAAGTTTGGGTCTCTGGGTGATTCCACATTTCTTTTTTGGGTGTGTTCTGAAAATTCTTAGAAACCATTGCCATAAATGCCTGTGTTTCAAAAGGTGATGGGTACATGTTGCTGTCTTTCTTCATCTCTGTGGTGAAAGGTCTCCTCTCTTATTACTTTTCTCTCTCCCTCTCCTGCTGCACTAATGATAGACCACCCCACTGTCGCTCTCGCCGTCTTTCCTCCCCTTCCTGTCTTCGCTGTCCATGGGGCGTCTGCAGCCTCTGTCATCTGAAGACACCTGCTACAGCGCCTACTCGAGTCAGTCAGACAGCCAGTACGGCTCGCCGCTGCGTGGCTGGTCAGAAGAGATGGATGAGTACGGTCACACGCTATACATCAGCGACTATACTAATGAGAAGGTACTGGCTGCACTGAGTGCATCTGCTGTCTCTGCTGCTTCCGGATCTGCATGGGGGTGGGGTCTGTTGAGGTTGATTGGTAGAGCATATCTTACTACATTACTCAGACATTTCCCTAAAAGTGATGAGACATGGTTGAGTCATGATGGCATGAGGCATCAGGACCACATCCATCTCTGTTGTCCTTTCATCACACTTAGTTTTATACCCTTGACAAGTCTAAACAGTTTGGTTCATGTAACGGTTAAATGAAAAGGTGAATAATGTACAAGTTTTGTCTCAGTTGTACATTTTTTGAATGTGAGACATGAAACAAACATGGTCTGTGTCTTTGGCTCCTTTGTTTATTGTTTAATTTTTTTCATCCTATATGTAACCAGCTAAAAGCCTCATTGAGATTACAAATCTCCTTTCCAAGCGTGACCTGGCCAAGAAGGCAGCGCAACAACATGGTCACAAAATGCAACAGCACAAACAAACATAAACAGCTGTCATACACAACAAATAAACAAAATGACAGCATCTATTATGTGTTTCAGATGCAGCTTCTAGAATGAGTTTAGAAGCAGTCACATTGACCGATGAACTTTACCTCTCACTCCCTCATAATCAACTGAAACTCCCCCAAGATGTTCTGTTCTGACAATGTCAAATCAGTCAATAAGTTAGTCCATACAGAATGAGCAGCATATTTAAACACTTTTTTTTTTCTATTTCCATCTGTAGAACAGAATGAGAGCTAAGGCCATATTGATTTTGGTTTCTACACATATAGGCAGAAAGATAAGGAGGAAGTAGGCCAAGATTAGTTTTATACATAACGATCAACCCAATGTGAGATCCAATGTACATAGAGGCACGGCCATTTAGCAGTAGCATAGAAAATACAAAGATGTGAGTGATTCCCACAGCCAGTAGTGAAAAGCAAAGCACAGTGGCACCCAGCATTTAATTTACTGACCAGGGGCATTCAGACACAACAGATCACCATAATCCAGCAGAGGTAAAAAAAAACAAACAGAAAAAAAAGTTGCAGATGGCAAGTATTCTCTTGAGGGAGAAATTTGTTCCTGAAAAAGAAACTCAATTTGACTTGGAGCTTGTAGACAAGGTTTTCAATATGTGTTTTAAATATTTCTGAGCAATGATGATGCCTAAATACTAATACTTTTAAGATGTAAGTATTTCAATTTCAGCCCCTTGAGTCATTGAGATCTTGGGAAGATGAGATGTTTTTTGCCATTTGAAAACACCATGCATTTATATATCTCTGCATTTAACACCAATTGAAGTTAAGCTGAGTGGGTCTGAAAAACATCAAAGCAGAGTGCAGGTATTCCAGAGTTTTGGTTACTGTGGAGGAGGAACAGTAGATGACTCTGTCATCTGCATAGAAATGGTAGGTAGCATTAGATAAATTGTCACCAAGTTTGTTTACATATATTGAGAACAACAGTAGTACCAGCATGAAACCTTGGGGCATGCCCTTTGTAACAGGGAGGAAGGCAGAGGAAGACTCAGCAAACCAGACACACTGAGTTCTAGCTGACAAATAGTTGGAAAACCAGCCTTACAGCATGCTCAGATAAGCCAATATTAGACTCTTTTTTTTTTTTTTTTTTTTGTCAAAATGTGATGGTCTACTGTGTCAAAGGCTTTTGACAAATCATTAAAAAGAGCTGTACAATATTTCCTGAGGAACAGTGCTTCAATAATGTCATCTACAACCATAATACAGGCAGTTCTCGGGTTACGGAAGAGTTCCGTTCCTACGGTCGCGCTGTAACCCGAATTTCCGCGTAACCCGAAATTAACCCTTTAATACCCCCTAAATACCCCTTAAATCTCTAAATAACTA
>JAQQAE010001127.1:0-27206 GCA_029823295.1 Pseudamia nigra
GTTAAAACCTCGTTGTCAGAGGTAAATTTTTTGCAGTTTTTTTCCTCAGTATCCAAATTTCTCGTTGTCAGAAGAGCCCTTTGTCTGAGGTACCACTGTAGTACCTTTAGTGTATCTGAAGCTATGAGCAAACAGTCACCCATAAATTAAACCCCGCATGGATTTGTTTGTGTGAAAACAAATCTAAATCTAAAGCCCACCAATGGGGGATTAGCCCATTCATGGCCCTCTTCTTTGATTCAAAAGCCACCTTCCTTTCAAACTGCTTTTATCTGTTGCAAAATGTAGTTCGATTCATCTTGTGTGATAATTTGTTCAGTTTCTGGTAAATGTTTTGATTATTTTATTCATTTTTGTTTGTTTTGTTGTGTTCATTTTGTGGGATATTTTGCTCTCGTGGTTGGTTTTCCTTATTTTTGCTCAATTTGTTGATTATTTTGTCGTTTTTTTTTTTTTTTTTCATTGTGATTTTATTCTGCTCACTATGTCGGTTGTGTTTTTTTGTTTTCTTGATTAGTTCATTCACTTCTATTCATTTTTGTGCATCTTGATTTTTTTTTTTTTTTTCATTTTGTTGATTTATTGCCTACTTGAATATTCTACTCCTCATTTTTATAGATCTGGTTATCTTTCACATTTAAAGGGAAAATACATATTCAATTACAGCAGGAATGGAAATATTGTAGATTAACTGGCCAAAACTCAAATTTAGATGAACAGGGTCTCAAAAAGGTCTTGAAAAGCTGTAAGTTTAGGCGTCTGCTACCTGTAAGGATCCAGGTCCATGTGAAGCTTTGTGTAAAATTTAATAGATGGTTTATGATCACGTTGTATTTTCTCTGTAGGTTGCCATTGGGAGAAGAAAGTGCCTCAGTGTGTTTGGGAATGACTACGACACCGTAGATGGCACAGGTACCAGTGAAGGCTTTTTAGATCAGTTCTAATGTTGTGATACATATTTAAACGGCTCCGAATCCTAGGTAAAGTATCACCATGTGAGTAAGCAACATTTCTCTCCTCCTTGCAAGGTGTGCGAGATTATATCCATGTTGTCGATCTTGCAAAGGGACACATAGCAGCTCTGAAGAAGCTGAAGGACAACTGCGGGTGCAAGGTATATTTTATTTTCACCATTAGTGGGTGTACACATGTGGAGCTATTTATGTTTGTACTGACTTCTGTGAGTGCATTATTGTGTCTTTGCGCCCTTAGGTTTACAACCTGGGAACAGGAAAAGGCTACTCTGTGTTCCAGATGGTGAAAGCCATGGAGAAGGCATCAGGGAGAAAAGTGAGTAGGATAGGAGTTTTCTTTTCTCTCAGAAAATTACATTTGGAGCTTGAAGCTGTCATATTATTCAACAATAACTACTGTGAGAAGGTTGCACATGAGATCTACAGGTCCTTAAAAAGTCCAAAATTCAGTGTTACGACAACAAGGTCTTTTAAAGTCATTAGTCTTACATTTGAATTGGTCAGGTCTTAATCTCCACAGACATTTGATCAAATGTCCACATTTCTGTGATTTAAAGCGACAGCCGTGCCTCCTTTTTTTTACTTTGAACTTGTTCATCTGTTGGAAAATGTACATTTGTTCATTTTACGTTTTAAGTTTTTTGTCAATCGTTGGATCATTTCTCCTCTTATTTTTGGAATATCTGATTCATTTTTGCTCAATTTGTGCTTTGTTTTGGTCTTTTTTTTTCATTTCCTTGTTTTTTTTTTCATTCTGGTTTTTTTGTCTTTTGGTGATTTTGACTCATTTTTAATTTAATTGATTACTTCCTTCATTATTTGTTCATTTTTGAATGTTTTAATATTTTGTTCATTCAGATTTACTGTTGTGAATGTGAGCAAATGCAAATTTGCTCATTTTTCACATTTTAAGATTAAAGTATGGATTCATTTCCAGTAAACCATTGAAAACTGAATATTAAATTTGGTTAAAAATGATTTGGAAAGTGTGACATTTAAGTCCCTGATACCTGTAGACATTATTTTTTGCGTTGTTGGTCTAAATTCCACTTTTGCTACTATAATCTGTATTTGATGTACCCTCTTTCTAGATTGCATACAGAATCGCCCCACGCAGGGGAGGAGACGTAGCGTCCTGTTACGCTGACCCTCGCCACGCTGAGAAGGAGCTGGACTGGAAAGCTGAATTTGACCTGGAAAGAATGTGTAAGGACATCCAGTGTTATTCTGATTCTTAAGATCCGTCTAGAATGGCTTTCCACCATCACAATCTCCTGTGTTTTCATATAGGTGAGGATCTGTGGCGCTGGCAATCCATGAACCCCACTGGATTTTCCAACGGCACCGCCTCCTGATGCACCTCTGACCTCTTTTTTGTTTTTTTTGTTTTTTTTTTTGTTTTTTTTCACTGTCACATTTCACCCAGCCAAAGCAAAGCATTTCTTATTGTGTGTTTTACATAACCACATGAAGGATATTTGATCTGTTTTATGAACTGTAATTTTATTTTATTATATGATGAATCTGTATGTGACAGATAACCTGTCTTTGTCTCTTGTAGTTTGCCTCTTTTTGTTATGATGGCTGACAATACAGCAAATATTTCATCTAATTATGTATTAATCTGAAGCTATAACAGTGAAAGAAATAAATGTTATTACTGAACAAACTGGCGTGTGCATTTACTTGTCAGATGCTGGGTTAGAGGGAGGATTGCAGATGAAATAAGATGACTGCTGTGCAGCAGAGGTCTATTATAAATCGTAATAAAAATATGATGTTATAGCAGAAGCAGGTAGAAATCTATGATATGAAACAGCCAGTAGGGGCTTTGAAGGATCACACTGAGGTCATAAACCTCCAGGATAATTGTGGGCTTTTAAGGCTGGCATATTCAGCCATGTGTTCATACAGTCCATTGAAACGGGGCACTGGGGCTTTAAAAGGCTCCTTGAACCCTCGGGCACCCTGTTAATAAACACCCACGTCAGCACAGTGCTCCAGTCGCTCTAACCGGGTTTCGGTCTTTAGGGCTGAGCAGGAAGTGCTTGGCTGTGCGTGTGGACCCTGGACGAGCAAAAAGCGCAAGGAACAAAAAAACACCAAGGGATTAAAGCATGGATATAGTGACAGACTTGGGGCCGAGTAGACTGTATCGGGCGCCGGGTGAATCCAGTCACCAGTGAGTATCGATGGATTTTGTGTGAGGTATGACGGCGTGGGGCGTAAGCGGGTTCTGCTGACACCTCACGCCTGGGAGAGAGTCGCTGGGTTTGGGTAGCAGGCAAATCCTCCCCGCTGCTCGCTGCGCTCCGGACCTCCGGCGAAAAGTGGGGGTGGTGTTGAGGATGAAAACGGGTGTATTAGCGCTCCTCGTCCTCTTACTGATACAATATCTGATCCAATTTATTTCTCAGCTCGAAGCATGCTCAGTTGCTGGAGGTTTGTGTCTATTTTTCTATTGTGTGCTGGCTGCAGCCTGAAGTGGGCGTCGCTCCAGGACAGACTGGGCTGCTCTGGTACGCCGCTGCCCGCTTTTCTCTCGCAGGACTGCAGCACTCTCATGGCGTTTTGTAGGTCGGCTAATGTCTAAATTAACACAGAACGGCTCGGTTAAGCTCTCACACCTGGATCTGCCGATTAAGAAGCTCTGAGTTTTTCAGGCGGGCGTTGCACCGTGGGTTATCGGGCGCTGCGGAGCTTGTCAGCACGCATCGCATAATTAAAAAAAATGAGTGCGTGTAATTCTCCGTCTGCATGATATGTAGGCTATAGAAGAGGAAGAAGAACTATTCTGCAAATGAGGTAGAGGTACATTTTTGGCTGTTTCTCTTTGGACCACATGTCGGGCTTTTATTCTTTCCTTCCACCGCAGTCGTATTTGTTTGTAGCACCACACATTTCAGGCGTTTTAAGCTTTTCCTTACTGGTGATTGCAGGGTTTTGTCACCCGATGCTCTCTGACTGGAGTCGGGTGTAGCCCATTAGAAGAAACATTTTGATTGAGAGGTCATCTAACCAATCACAGCGCGATATAAATTGGAGTGGGCAGGTCGTCTGCGGAACTGATGCTGGTCCAGTGGAGAAACAAAGACGGGGTAATTGACAGCTCCATCAGTGGGGTGTCACTGCCGTGTATGTTATATAACCTGCCTAAACATTTACTAAAGTAGGCTTGTATTCATAAGGTCCCATGGCCAAGAGTCATATTCCCAGTACCAATGTGCATGTTTATTTTGTGGACTCAAGTTAGATTGGTTTACAGTAGTCTCACACTTTCAGTTGTCTGCTTTGAAAACGGTTTGAGTGTCAACAGGATCCATAAGGTTTGTTGTATGTTTGTCACATGCAGTTGTTGAGAGCACTGTTGTGTTGTGTCCTGCAGGCAGCCTCAGAGATGGTTCAACACTGCTGACATCACAGTGGCTCACCAAAGCAACCTGCTGAAACAGCTCAACCAGCAGCGCCGCCAGGAGCTTTTCTGTGACTGCAGTGTGCTGGTGGAGGGCCAGCTCTTCCGGGCCCACCGCAACGTCTTGTTTGCCAGCAGTGGTTATTTTCGTATGCTGCTGTCCCAAGGGCACGATGGGATGTCCGAGACCGTCAATGCCACCTTTGACGTCTTCAGCCCAGAGACCTTCACTGTCATCATGGATTTTATATACTCCGGCCAGCTGGACCTCACCAGTCACAATGTTATTGAGGTGATGTCTGCAGCCAGTTACTTACAGATGAATAATGTCATCAACTACTGCAAGAACTTTATCAAATCCTCTTTGGACATTAGTGTGAAAGATGAAGACAGTGAACGCTGCCTCAGCTTGTCTGAGACTTGTAGCTTCACTAGTGCAGCTGGAGATGAGTCCTCCGAGCAGCAGCAGCAAGGTCCCTGCTCTGTCAGTCCACCGCCTGCACTCTGGACCCGGGACAACTCCAGAAGTCAGTCAAGCTTTATAGGGAAGGACCCAGACCAGGATGCTTCGACTTCAACAATGAAGACTAATCCAAACAGCCCTGCTAATGACCTCAATACAGAGGCAGAGGATCTGCAGGACCCTCAGGACCCTCTGTACACTTTGCCTGGATCAGAGCGCCGTAGGGGTAAAGGGGCAGCCAAGAGGAGGGCGTCCAACAGCTCTCGATCCAACCATCATGAAGACCTAGACATACAGGAGGCAAGGACACAGAAAGCTGAAAAAGCAGAGGAGCTGTATGCCATTCTTCCACCTATTGTAGGTGTTATTGGACACTTTAATAAAGGTGAGTCGGGGCTGCTTGTGAGAGAATTGCAGAAAAACAATTGCATGCTTCATCATGGTAGTGACATCTCCACCACTGTAGAAACGGTGTTACCCAATCCAAGAAAAGAACAGAAAAGTCAGAGGTGAACATGTCTTCCTGTTTCTCTTTTCAGACTCCAACCCTATCATGCGGTTCAAATGCCCCTTTTGTACACACACAGTAAAGAGGAAGGCAGACTTGAAGCGCCATTTGCGCTGTCACACTGGGGAGAGGCCATACCCCTGTCAGGCCTGCAATAAACGCTTTACTCGCCTGGAGCATCTTCGTAGCCATTTTGAGACAGTAAGTGCAATTACAACCAGGAGAAAAAATCTAGGCTTATGTAAAATTGTGTCATTTATAATTGCCACAATAGTTTATAAACATGAAAAAAGGTCATGCTCACAGGCTTTCATAAACAGCCAAACAGTGTTTACACCCATTAAGATTCAGAACAGCAGTGTAAAATCCCAATGCCAAACATATTCATAGTCATTTTTAGTGCATATTTGTCTGACAGGACTGTTTTGCTTAATGCTGTTCACAGATTCACCAAGCCAGGAAGCTGGTGTGCAGGAAGTGTAAGTGTCAGGTGACAGAAGAGACTGGCCATGTGGTGTGTGAGGGCACGCGACGCTATCGCATGTGCACTGCGTGTATCCAGGAAGTGGGCTGTGACAACATCCCCATGGACACTCTGGAGGGAAGCAATGATGAACCAGCTTTGCTACTGGGTGTGGACGGAGAGGAAGAAGGGGAAACCAAAAGGGCCTGGATGGTAACTGATGATGATGACCTGGCAGAAGACTCAGGAGCTGACCTCATTATCCAGCAAGTGGACGACAGTGATGAAGAGCTGCAATGAAATGGGACCAAAGTGTGTATGAGTGTTTAGTGCCGTGCACGAATATTGACTGTGTATGTGTGTTAAAGCCATTCAAGAGAATTTATGCATAAAATACATTATCTGACCCATTTATGTAAATATGCGGTTATCATGATTATCTATTAGTTTAAAGAACCTGGTTTATCATTACTTTTGGCAAAGTTTGTGACCTTTGTGACAGAATGGAATGTTTTTTTCTGAGCTTCATAAAGAAATGCAGTATCCAAAGCATGCATATTCAGTGTTTTTTGTTTGATTTCTAGCTTTATGATAGCTCCTACAATATAATATGTTTTTTCATGTGCACGGAAAACCCTTTAGACTCAGTAAAATAAGAAAACAATGTTAACATGACACAGATTCTGCTCCTTTCTGAAAGGAAGAGTCAATAGCAGGTTTTCTTTAGGCAGATGCTATTTGCACCCTGGTGTCTGAGGCCAACTTTGCTGTTCATACCCAGGTGTTGTAGCCCATAGACAACTATTGAATGATATTAGCACCTGAGTATGAAACATTCTGACAAAATGTTTTTCTACCACATGCTTAATGTTGTAACACTTGAACCCCAACTGTAAATCTAATCAAACTTTGACTGAAACAGATTTTTAAACAATATATTAAAATAAAGAAAACGTGTGCAGAAGTCTTTTTTTCAGTACTTCTGAATTAACATCCAGTCTTTGACCCACTGATTCGTGGGTCAAATGGGTCAATGGTTCAGAGCCATGAAATGTGGCTGTTGTCGTCCTGGTGCAAATAGACACTATTTTCTCTTATCAGTCTTTTGCTGGTGCAGTTCTTTTGATGAATATGTTTCACTATGATATGCACTATAAGTATAATTAATTTGTCTTTTTTACTTCTTAATGTGTCAAAACACATAAAAATATTTTGTATACATTTGTGTGTCTGGGTCTTTCATCCTACAAGTCAAGTGCATTTATCATTTCATATTAAATTATATCAGTTTTTATCATCAAAAAGTAACAAAAAGCAACATTAAAAACGTGAAAAAGGACCTAATATATGGGACTCTTGCTGATCCGAATAATAAGACAAACAGAGATTCAAGATGTTTAATTTTTTTCATGAGAGTAGTAGTCGCTGTGTACTTAAACAAAAAGTGTAATTTCAGCCTTTGGCCAGTAGGTGTCGCTCAGGCTCCGCATTCAGAGTACATTGATCTTTGAGGACTGTGAGGCACAGAGGGCAGCGGAGACGTGACGTCAGAGCGTAGGCAGGACAAAAATGGCGTCCGTCATGAGGCTAGTAAATAGAAGCACTTTGAACACAGCTATGGGGCAGCAGTACCTGGCGTTCAGCTCTGCAGCTAAGTGCAAAACGGTGAGTTTTGTGGGAGGTTTAATCACCAGCAGAGTACTAAATAATGATGTTGAAACAGCAGCGGCACAGACAGATTTTCGCGTTATCTCCTGACACACTGTATACTGTTAACCTAGATTGTTACCTGTTCTATAACAAGATAGGTTCAGGCAAATATGCGACATGTTTTTAGCCTTAGAGTAACTGCAGTTCAATATGTTGGTCTTTCTTTGTGTAGGTTGGTGTGAAGTCAGGTCAGCCTCTTCCAGAGAAGGTGAAAATCGTGGAGGTGGGACCTAGAGATGGTCTTCAAAATGAGAAGGTAAAACTAAGCGTCTCTGCTGTTACTGGGTTGGTTAAATGCTGGCATAGCACTCCTCAGATCAGATCCTCTTAACCAGTAGTAGTAGTAGTAGTAATTAGATGTATTTAATTAAGATTTGTAGCTGCTCCATCCATGCATAATCTTCTGCTTATCTGGGTCAGGGTCACGGGGGCAGCAGCCTGAGCAAGGAAGCCCAGACTTCCCTCTCCCCAACCACCTCCTGCAGCTCCTCTGGGGGGAACCTCAGGAGTTTTCAGGTCAGCCAAGAGACACAGTCCCTCCAGCGTGTCCTGTGTCTGCCCCTGGGCCTCCACCCAGTTGGAACTAGTTTTGGCAATTAGGGATTGGACCATCCAGGCCCCCACCTTCGGCTACCGCCCAAACCACACAACACTGGACCCTTACAACCATTCCTGCAGGTGGTGGGCCCACGGAAATTATTCTTCATAAGGATCTTCTGAATCGCTCTTAGTCTGACCCATCACCTAGGACCAATTTACCTTGGAAGACCCTACCAGGGTAAATTGCCCCCGATAACATAGCTCCCGATAACATAACTCAGACACGAGTTCCTCCACCACGATAAGGCGTCGATTCAAGGAGGAAATGCATAGCTGATGTGTTGTGTAATTAGAGGAACCAATCACAGTTATGCGTGATCTGTTGTCTAACTGTCATTCTGTACATGTTTTTGTTCCTTTCAGACAATTGTACCAACAGATTCCAAAATCCATCTGATCAACATGTTATCAGAATCAGGGTTGTCGGCTATTGAAGCCACTAGCTTTGTGTCTCCAAAATGGGTTCCACAGGTAAGGTTGTTCATCCAGGACATTTTAATGTACATAGATGACACACACAGCATGCACAACAAAAACTGGGAAATAATGCAGTGAAAGTGACCTGTTTTTGTGTTTTCCTATTGTTTCTACCACATTTCAGATGGCAGATCAGGTTGAAGTGATGAAGGGAATCTGTAAGAAACCTGGAGTTACTTACCCGGTCCTCACCCCCAACCTGAAGGGCTTCCAGTCTGCTGTGAGTGTCAAACGTCACCCAGCACATTTTGACATTAGTTGCAGAGCCACTTTGTATATTTAGTTTGTGTATTGTATCAGAAGAACTGCACTATATCGCAGACAATTGAACTAAATATGCCACTATTCATATTTACTGCAGATGAAGGCAGGAGCTTCTGAGGTAGCCATATTTGGTGCTGCAACTGAGATGTTTAGCAAGAAGAACATAAACTGCTCAGTGGATGAAAGTTTACAGCGCTTTGACGAAGTAATGAAAGCAGCTAAAGAGGCAGGGGTGCCAGTAAGAGGGTAAGGTTTATGTCCTGATCTTTAATGTCAACACACCTTTTAATGTGCAGAATCATGGGGAGATATTTTGCATGAACCTCATTTATGTTTGCCACTGCAGTTATGTATCATGCGTTGTTGGATGTCCTTATGAAGGAAAGGTAGCACCTGAAAAAGTTGCACATGTGAGTTACTTTTTGGTTCATGTTAACATTGTTTAAAAACCATATAAAAGATAGACATGTGTTATTGAGATATACAAAGTAGACAATAAATGAATCATTATTTTATTATTACAATTATTAGATAATATAGGGACAGTGGACTCATTGTCAGATCCAAATCCACTTAAAGCGTCATCTCTGTCCTGCAGGTAGCCAAGCGTCTTTACTCCATGGGCTGTTATGAGATCTCCTTAGGGGACACAATAGGAGTGGGAACCCCAGGTAGCATGAGCGACATGCTGGAGGTGGTGAGCAGAGAGGTGCCAGTCAGTGCTCTGGCAGTGCACTGCCATGATACCTATGGCCAAGCCCTGGCAAACATCCTGGTGGCCTTGCAGGTCAGATTAGAGTGTGACTCTGAAAATGTACATGAAGTCTGCTCATGGTTGTGCTATTTAACTAAACTCCTATCCATGTACGGGTGATTTCATATTGAGATAGTATTACAGCACGTATCCCAACATATTCTGTAAATCCAGCGAATAACAAAATAAATGATGGAACTTGATATTAAATGTTTTTCCTGTTGTCATATGACAGTCCTGCTTTTGGTCCTTTATTGTTAGTTTGGAGTTTACATTATATCAAAGTAAAGTGTACATTGGTTTTGCAGATGGGAATCAGTGTTGTAGACTCATCAGTATCCGGACTAGGTGGCTGTCCTTATGCCCAAGGTGCTTCAGGGAATGTTGCAACTGAAGATGTTGTCTACATGCTTCACGGACTAGGGATTCACACAGTAAGTCACATTATCTTTCCTGTGTTTATTATTACTTTTTATTTTGTATCAAGAAAAAAAATTACAGAAATGGACAGTCTGAGTTCTTGGAGCTCGTTGTGGTACTTTTTAATTGTCTATCTTCTTTTCAGGGAGTGGATCTCCCCAAGCTGATGGATGCTGGAGCTTTCATTTGTCGAACTCTCAACAGAAAGACCAACTCCAAAGTAGCTCAGGCCACCTGCAAACTGTAGGCAAAAGCCTACCAAACACAGGACTCTTTCACTGACTGTGCACATTGTCACCATTGTTACAGCTCAGTTCTTCCATTTTATTTTTGTTTGATTATTTTCTGTATGAGAATATTGTGTTTTGAATATTTTCTGTCTGAAACTATTACTTTAATATTTTGATGGTACTGACCCATTAAAGTGTCAGATGATATATTCACTGTATGATGGCATAGCTGGAATAGTGCCTTATGTACAGTCAATCTAATTACTGTATACAGATCATGCCTGTCTAAAGCATTGCTTTGACTAGTTAATGGTATTCTTACTTTAATTTCTGGGGCATGGGGTAAGATAAGTTAAAGAACAACCCCTATTTTATAATATTTAACAAGCACTGTGTCGTAGGGATGGATAAACCCACTGTTGATGTCAGTAAGACAGAAGTGGTTTGATTTTCATATGATCTTCCATATGCAGTGATCAGTGTTTCAAAAGCACATTACGTACTCATCAGAAGCATCTGTGGAATCAGTTGTTATGAACTGGGGCATTGTGGATAAATTGTAATGTACTGATTTTTATTATTTTTTTTCCTGTAGAATATGTAAAATGGATACGTTTATTTTAATGTTTAAAGTATTTATTTCAAAATGCCTCACTGCTAGAGTATGACTTTCAAATATGAACACTAGTTTGTCAATAAAATATGTGATATATAAAAACTGTAGTGTCACAATGACTGTGGAGTCTGTATTTACCTGTGGTCTACCTTTGGTTTGTGAAATAGCTTTCATATGAGTTCAGTTGCTAGTAACATATTTGAAGCCATAACTGGCCATATAAGGAGCTAAAAAACAACAATCTCTGCATCTGTGACATGAAATACTGATTTTACAGTTTGCTGCAGAAGTGAATCAGAGTAAACAAAAACTGTTTTCTTTGCCACACCTTTGAAAAAACCTGAACGGCAAGTTTGACGAGCAGACTGAGATTCTTACTGGGGGCCTTAACACTCACACGTTACACGCAGGTAAAATAAGCACGTCATTATGAGTCAGTGCAAATTAAATTGCTGTGATGTTTGACACAGAAAAGTCAAAGTGATGTTTATTTGTGTTGTTAAGCTCAGAAAAAGTCTACCCCTAAATAAGAGTTGGTGTTTTAACTCTTTAACAGACATTGTGACCTTTTTTCATGACCAAACTGCCCCTGTTGAAACTTGGCCAAGCCCACTATTGGCTAAAATTTGAAAAAAAAAAAAAATCTTATTGATTTTCATGCTGTAGACCCTCTGATGACTCTATTCCATAAATATATGAATGTGAAAATAAGCAACATGTCTCGGGTGTGACTGTTTTGAGTAAAACCGACTTGCATGCCTGATTCAGCATTAATACTTGTGATGTCACAGTTCACCAATTTACATGTTAGAATGAGTTTCATGTAATTTACCTTCAGATGACACCCATGTTGATATAACCAAGTCATTCTGCTACAGGAAATGAATGGGCTTCTACATAATTTCTTAACATTTATAAGTGGAGCTCTCAGTTCAGTATGTTCTTTCTGCTGTTTGAAATGGATTGGAAGCTTTATCTAAATAACTGGGCAGTAAATGACAGCCTGGGCACTGTCATGGGGAATATAGTACAACATTACAGAAGACGTAAATGTTTATCTGGATTGAATACTGTGAACATGTCCTATCTGTAATTCTTTATTTGAAATATAAAATAACTTGACCCACAAATGACAAAATACAGCTCTGGAAAAAAAATTAAGAGACCATTGCAATGTTTTTCTAAAATCAGCTTCTCTACATGTATGACAGCCATTCCATTCTAGTATCTGTTAAATTCCAACACAATCACACCTCATTCTATTTGATGAGGTACTGATGAGGTGATGACCGAAACCAAATCTGATTTTGCGAGGAAAAGTAAATTAGGTTTGTTCCACCAAATATTAATTTCTGAACTCTTCTCAAGTTAAAATATTAGTATTATTTAAAAAAGTAATATGAACTTTGCATTATTTCAGCCTGAAAATACTGTATCTTTCTATTTTGTCCCCTGTCATGTTCTGCAAATAAATGCTCTAAATGACTATATGTTTATTTGGAATTTGGGAGAAATGTCAGTTTAGAAAATAAAACAAAGAAGTTTATTTTACTCATACAATAAGAGGATATAATCATTTTGCAATGGTCTCTTAATTTTTTCTAGTGGTGTATAACTGATCCCTACACTTGCTCTTTCTTGCCTAAAATAACCCAAAACTGGCCTTTGACCTGGTTGATGCTCATATCTGCTTCCAGACTGGGTGATCTGAAAAACAAAAACTCAGTTGTTTAATGTAGAGCCAAGAGCACAAGACTAGAATCTCTTAAACAGAAAAGACGCAAGGCCACTCATTACACATTGTATCAAAACACATTCATTTTAATAGAATTAAATTTAAAAATCACATAAACAAGTGCAGTAATACATTTCCACCTGGTAGCTCCATTTGGATGATGGGAGAAAATAAGGCATCACTTGATTCCTCCACTGGAGTGCATGTGCTCCAGCTCTACCGTCACAGAACTAAACAGCAGCATTCCTCTCTCTTATTTAAGTCAACAGTGGTCTTGGATGAAGCTATTTTGTGTACAAGCGAGTCAAAACATAGGCAGTCTATGTACAACATGTGACTGTGCATAAACCTGAGACCAAGCATAGACCTGTCGATGCTTCAGAAAAAATATACCAATAATACATGCAGTTTACCACTGTAATAAATCTTAACAAAGAATATTAATGCGGTTTAGGCCAGTTTTTGTCCTTCAAGTATTACACAGCCATAAGTCTATGACTTTAGATTTTCCACACTTCAGTGCAGAATTATTTCTCTTTCTCCAGTGGCTTAGGCTCTGCTTAACATGGTCATTGGGAGATTCAACTGAAAACACAAATAGTTTAATACTTAAACAAATGACCAGATCACTGAAATGTACACATTATAGTGACAACAGAGTGCCCTGACAACACTGTAGACAGTGGCAGGTTGGGTAATGAATACCTCTGCCAGGTGTGTCCTGCCTTTTTGTGTCTCAGTGTTTCCCTCTTATGTCAAAATTCCAAGAATGACACACTTAACTGGAATGTTCTAGTACAGGTGAAGGGGAGAAACTGAAAAGGCACAAAGACATTTTCTGTATCTGACAAGAAAGGTACTTATTATAAACAAATCCATTTGGCTCTAGTTGTCTTGCTGTTTTTGATACGGATGTTGACTTGGAAACCAAAGTTCACATGCTCAGAGTGAGTCTTAGGTGTGGACACACGGGCCGCAGGATGAATCCAGTACTGAATGAATGACTCAATGTCTGTCCTGTTGTTTGACTCAAGGTTCTGAGTCTGTTACTGAGATGTGAAACTGAGTCTTAGCCAAGTCACTGCTCAGCTCTCAATCTGCAGTCTGTTTTTTTTCTCTTTTTTTAATCACCAAGACAGATTTGGGGCAGAGGCTCGGATCTTCTCTTCCAGTTTGAGTCCAGACGGCTTCAATGCAGGTTTAGTTGCAGACCTGAAGGATGGAAGCTGATCCTTTAGGTCCTGCTTTGACACAGGAAGGGTAGAGTTGTTAAAGTTGTCATCGGTGTAGTTGTCGTGATGCACAGCCATTGCGCGATGACGTCTTTTGATCTTGTTTGCGCACCGTGCAATTCGTTTGGAGATGAGATAGATAATCTCACAGATGTTCAAGACAATGCAAAGTGCTGAGGCACCAACCATGAAGTAGGTGAAGACCTTCTTCTCTGTGGGGTGTCCAATGTAGCAATCCACCTGGTTGGGACAAGGGTCCACTTCACATTTGACCAGTCGAGGCAGGTAGAAGCTGTCGTAGACTCGGTGGAGAATGTACAGGAAGGAGACCTCTATGCCAGTCTTGACGAAAAGGCTGATCAGATATGTCCACCACAAGCCGCCATGTTTCTTGCCTGTGTTGTTGTACAGCTTGGCCTCTTCCCCATGTTTGGCCCTGAACTTGCGCTCACGATCATCACGGTACGCCACGTGCATGACCACCATAAAAGATGGGCAGGTGACAAATATGAGCTGCAGGGCCCACAGGCGGATGTGGGAGATGGGGAAGAAGTGATCATAGCAGACGTTGGCACAGCCAGGCTGCTTGGTGTTGCAGTCAAAGTCCTTCTGCTCATCACCCCAGACTCGCTCTGCTGCCACCACATACACCATGACCCTGAACACAAACACCACAGACAGCCATACCCGACCAAACGCTGTGGAGTATTTGTTCACCCCACTGAGGAGGGCTTGGAAGGTCTTCCAGTCCATGTTCTTGGCTGGAAGTCAAATGTCTCTATACGTCTAATCTGTCCTCTGGGGTCCTTTTCTTGATGCTTTTTGTAGTGTCACTTGAAAACCTGTACAAGGCAGAAAAAAGAAAAAGTGAACCTGTTTTCATTGTCTTGTGAATATTCAGCATTCACTTTGGAACAGTCGTTTTTGGTGGTGTCACAATTATTCTAGGTGTCTCTGGCATGTAATAACGTACATATAACTTACTTATACTTTCACTTTTAAAATCGTAACATTATCTTCCAAAGTTGATCAATCATAAAACATTCAGTATTGAATTTATGTACCTTAAAAGAAAACGTAGCAACACCCCTAACGACAATGACAAACGGGTATGTCCAGACCAGAGACACACTGTTTTTAAAGGAAACAAGTTGGACCGATGTTGCCACATCCATCCAACCGAAAAAAACACTGCGCTTCACGAGTAACTTTTACGCGTCTATGTTAAACAAATCTAACGCAAATTCCACACAACTTTTTTCCCCTGTGTATCTGTAGCATAAACCACAATTAATCATTTGAATCCACACAAGTATTCAACAGCAGGCAGACTTTTACGCACGGGCAGCAGAGGTACTTGGCCACATTTTCTTGACAGATTTCTACTTACATATGGTTTAGCTTCTAGTTAGAGGTGACATTTCTACAAGGGTTGTATAAAAGCCAAGGAGTGAAAATATTCCATGTAAACCTCATGAATAAACGGAAAAGGAAAAAAAGGAAAGACACTTCAGTTGAACTCCCGGCGCATCCAACTAAATTAGTCCGTTTTTGACTCACCAAATGAAGTTTTAATCCGTTACGACACAAAAGACGCGTCGCTAAACATCTTTCCGCTGGATTTCTTGTCGCTTTTGTGTTGTTCTAATCATTTCACACGCACATTTGGAGACCATCGACAGGTAAAAGAGCGCAGCGCGGAGAAATGCGCCTGTGGGTGTGGTTAAAGAAGAAAGACTGGAGTGGCCTCAAATGTTCTGTCGTCTTCTCACTCCCTCCTTCCCTCCCACTCTGTCTCCTGCTGACACGCCAGGGCTGGCTGGAAAATCAAATCATTTCTTACCGTCAATTCACAGGAAAATCCTTTGAATCCAGTCTGTCTCAGTGATTTCAGATCACGCAGGGTGGGGTTGTTGTCAAATTTGGGATGAAAGAGTCCCAAAAGGCATCGCAGGTTTCCCAGTAGCAGGGCGTTATTATGATTCAGTATCACAGTATATCAGACATTCTGGAAACACTTCAAATTGAAGTTGCTATGTTTTTACTGTGCATATTAGGGTGAATCAAGATGGGGTTTTTTTTTGTAGATTTGGGTATTTTATTTGTTCAAATTTTTCATTTCCTTGATAATCTTCTTGTTTTTTGCATTATTTTGCTCATTTCTGTTCACTCCGTTTATCATTTTGTTCACTTTTTTGCTCATTTCATTTATTTCCCTTGTTATTTTTTTAAATTGTCTGTATTATTTGCAGATTTTTTTTTCCCACTCCCTTGATTTTTTTGCAATATTTGCTCATTTTTGTTCATCCCCTTGCTAATTTTGTTTGTATTTGCAGTATTTGCTCATTTTTATTTCATTCTGTTGTAGTTCATTGTGGGGATTATTATCTGCTCTTGTCTTCAAACTTTTTTCTATTTTGGTATTTATTTATTTCATCTTTTTCCCAGTACAGCTCATTTTAGCAATTTTTTACTACTTTGTTCACTTTTGCTAATTTTGTTTCTTTTTTTCCTATTTTTGTTCAATTCCTTAATTATTTTCACTATTTTTTTTGGTTGTGATTTTGTTCCTATTTTTTATTTGTTTTTAAATTTCTTGCTTATTTTGTGCATTTTACAGATTACTTTATTAATTTCTGTTAATTTCATAAATTAATTTCTTTCATTTTGTGGTCATTTGTTCCCTCTCCACTTAAGTTTATTTTGTGGCTTTTTATTCAATTTTGTTCATTTGATTCATTTTTTTGGTGTATTATATTCATTTCATGGACTTTTTTGCTCAATGTAGATAATTTTCTGGATGATTTTGATCTTTTTTTTCACACTTCATCAACTTATCAACAAATTAAATTGCATCACCAATTTAGCCGCAAGCAGAAAACATGCTTGATGTTCAAAATTTTCAGCTGGATGCACAGATGACCCCCACATAGAGCATTTAATGGAGCCCCAGGACTGTGGGGCCTTGGCAGAGGGGTGCACATTGTGATACCCTGATGTTTTTTACTGTGCATCCAGGAACCAGGATATCTCTTTGTCCCAGCTTGTTTCTGAATACTTCATCAGCAGACCCGCCCTTAGGTGATTTACGTGTTCTGCTGTTGTGTGTTTGAGTGTGACTAGTTCTAAGCAACGTTGTATGTGTGTTGTTCTGACAGGGTTGGCAGGGTGTGAATGAAGAAGGCAATTCATAATGCTTCCATCTCAAAAATGATTGTTGCTATTCACCATATGCACCTCTCTGCTGATCTTATAATACAGTTGTCACTGTTCATTTTTCCTTATCTTTTCATAACACTGACTGCAAAGAAGGGTGTATTCTATTTCCTTTTTCCTTTTCAAGTCTCCACTCGACTCAGATAACACAATCCATGAATGAAAAGCTCATCCTTGTCAGTAGCTTTTGTCTCATTCTCATTTCTATCCAACCTCTCTGTTGTATCGAAGCAAGGGTTTCTCCTTCAAATGTTTGTTTCTGTGAAGAAAGCAATCATGAATGCGTTTACAGGCTCTTTTTACTCTGCAGACAATATGTAGACAATCACATATCAGCTTGGTTAAAGTGCTCTGCTGTGCCAGAGCCTGCCTGTCGTAGCAGGCCGATTCTTGTATTCACAGTGTTTGAATTCTGTGTTTGCTTATTACAAAAGCAAGTCTTGTTTACATTATTCATATATCACAGTTTTCAAGTCAAGCCAAGACAAGTTCATTTGGACAGCTCAGTATTATCAAGTGTACAATGTCTGACTGGACTCCGGAGGAATACAACTGCAGTGTTTTCAGTCAGGAGGACAAGATGTCTTAACTGTAAATTATAAGGGTATGTAATGACAAGATTGCTTTTTTTTAGATGTCACACATTAAATCGTTTAAAAATTGCAGACTTGTGATTATACTGTATACCTGTGCCAGCTCACTTAGCAGTTTGCATCTATGTCCTTCCAGATAGAAGCAAATGTGTTGCATGTCGCTTATTCAAATCATTGTCCAGTAAAGCTGATTCTGATAGAACATTGTGCTGTAGCCTCCGCTGCACCACCAATATAGCACAGTATGATAACCAGTTTGAGGTAATATTATGTCATTTCACCACCAGATGCCTGTGGTTACCATTTCAAAGAACCAGAGAAAACTACCTTAAAACACCTCAGGGAGCACCTACTGATGTTTTATTAATCTAAAATGGTGACTTTTTGGAGCACACACTATAGCATTACTCCATCACCAAGGGCCATTGGCAGGCACCTGTCAACAGTCCTTGAAAGACCCTGAAATATCTAAGGAAGCACTTATTAATTTCTTAGAAAAGATCAAAAATACCTTTGTAGCATATAATAAAACCAGAAAATCTTCATAAGCCACTTGAAAAACCTCAGGGAATGCTCATTAAAGACTTAGAAATGATCAAAAACATTTCAAAAACATGTACGAAAGTTTCACTTCTAGAAAGTTTTAGACCATTTTCTGAGTACAGAGTATAGCCGGACCACTGCACTAATCAAAGGCATTAGCAACTGCCTCAAAAGCCTTGGAAATAGATGGACAGACAGATTGGAGGCACTTTTCTCAGCTTGCATGTCAAGCCACTGAGCAGAGCAGCAGTGTTGTGTCTGACTGAATCAAATAGTGATTGGTAATTACAGCTGTCAGTCATTAATTTAACCCTCCTATCTGCCTGAAAACACATGTAAGCAGCCAAAACCTCCAATCGCAGGGTACATTTTTGATTTCCGACAGCTCTAAATAGTATAAAAGGGAATAAAATTCTAGTTTCTTCTCACACCACTTAAAATATGCTTCAATGTTTTCTCCAGTGATGCTGAAAACTATACTACTAGATACTGTAGATAGAGTAGATAGTCATGATTATTAAATCATGCCAAAATGCCAAAAACATGCATCATCCACACAGTGATTTTGACCTCTGACAACCAAAATCTGATCAGTTCATGCTTTTATGCAAGTAAAGCCAAAGTTGAACTTCCTGAAAGCATTTTTGAGAGATGGAAGACGGAAGGATGTAATGACAGCAGGAAGCAAAACAACAACAAACTGCACTGCCCATTAATCAGAAGCCTGCTTCCTGTAGATTTTAAAGAACCAACAGTTAAAGATTTTTTTTTCCTTATATAGAAGATATCCCCAATGTAAATATCTTGACCTGAAACTGGAGTTTTGCAGTGTTAACTGCATTTAATGTTATGTAATGCACCTATGACCGTAATTGTTACATTGTTCACCCTTTTTTCCATGTGTTTCCACCTGTGTATAATCCTAAAACTAAAGGACAAACTTCAGTGTTCCTAGGGGCTTAGACTTTCAGGAATCCATAAGAAATGCACACATCTGTTTTTGAGATTCAGAGCAGTTTGGGACACAAAATCTGCACACACACAAGGAAGAGGAGTTAAGTTGGCAGGCTCTAGATGAACTGGTCGAGGCAGTGTGCTGAGACACACCTGGAAGAATGCACTGCGTGAGTCAAGCTTTGTCAGCTGCAAGTTTTAACAAGAAGGAACAACGTAAGAGGCTCAACGTCAGGATTGAGGAAAGAAGTGTTCAGGGACAAAACACATAATACCCCCAGACAGAATAGGTATAACCAGTCAGGTTGGACAAAATGAACAAAACATACAAATAACTAAGAACTGTAATGTTGATACTAACATGTTGGGAGTCTAAAACAGGTAACTTTTAGTGATTTGTATTGTATTGGACTGACAGTCCAATACAATAGAGGCAAGGAATTATATGAAAGGTAAAACAGACTAGTGCTCTACTTAATATGATCATCCACAGACCCCTGTTAACACTTTCCATCGGAAATACTGTCCCATCAAACATGGTGTCTGTAGATTATCAGATTGTTGTTTGCAGGACACACTGCTATTGCAGTTCTTAAATGTCATATTTTTATTGCTATGAGCTGTCTACATTCAGTTGGCAGCTAACTTCATCTATCTCAAAACTGCAGCAGATAAAACTGAAAACATCCGCATGGCTTAATACCACAAGCACTTAAACATGCCCTTTTGTGTCAACTCCCAGCTCCAGTTAAAGCTTCTGTTTTGTTAAGTCAACTCTACATTTTTGCACTTACACGTTACTGTGAAAATGTTGGAATTCTACATTCTGAAGCAGGAATGGAGTGAAGAATTCCAGCGCTGGGTGGGTCTGCATGTCAGTGTGGGTGAATCAAACTGAGGAGAGAGACTCCTCCTCTGCACGGTTAAAAGTACCAATCAACCTAAACAATGAGGGTACTGCGCCTAGCAACTGAGCAATCTAACAGCCACTGGGAGGAAAAGCCTCATGAAGCGGATGGAAAAAATGAAAAGTCTGGGATCTTCTTTTTTTTTTTTTCTCAAACCGCAGTCTTGTGCAAATACTAGAAGTCACTCACACAGAGGGCAGCTGGTTTGGAAATTTTAAAAAGGTGCCAGTTATGAGGATTTGTCTTGTTTAAGACTCTTAAACTCTCTCTACTTGTCTATTCCAGCCCTAGTACCTGTTTCAAAAGTTCAGTTTGTAGGACTTTATGAGCATTTCCTTTTTCCTTGCCTTTAGCCAAAACACACCCACACAGATCTCAAAAATGAAAACAATCTTTAATAAAAAGAAAAAAAAAGGAACAACACAGTCACGCTGTATTTATGTTCTCTGACATACTATACACATCATCAACAACTGTTTACAAGTCTGCATTCTGGCTTCGTGGTGCTCTTCTGCCTGGGCACAGAGAGCAGTTTAAACAGTTCACGACAGTAACATGCACAATAGTCACACAGGGACGTCGATAAATTATGTAAAGTACAGTATTCACAACAAAGTCAATCTGAGCTGTCTTGACTAGGAGAATGTAAGAGAGCAGTTAGTTTAGAATACAAAACACTGAGAGGCTGCACGGGCGCCGAGTCGAGGGAAAAACTTACACAGAAAACCACATGTGTTTGCATAACTGTACTGCGCTGACTCATACAGTATAATTGATCTCATGGCTGGAACACATAAACTTCTTTTTAATTCTCTGCAAAGAATAAAAGGAGTTTCATCTGTAAATACTATGTGCCAAACCAAAAGCATGGATGACATTCCTGATCAATGATACACAGTACGGTGAGCACAATGTTTATTTCAATGTTCCTCTTGTCCTGCAACTCAGAATTCCTAAATCTCTGACTTAGAAACAGGAAGGAACTACCTCCATTATACTTAGTAGTCTCAGAAGACAAATGTCTGCTAACAAGTCTTTTAAGGAAGTGCCTGTGGCCTGAGATGACAGCCTTTTTCATGTCTTGTTTCTTTTAAAGTCTTTGCCTGCTCTCGTTTTCTCAAGATATGGCAACGCTGTACGAAGGAGCAGGAGTTTCAGGGGTGTTTGATTTGCTCGGCTTTAGATTATTTGCCTCCATCAAGTTGCTTCCACTGGACATTGTGTTGGTCATGATGCGATTAGAGCGTTTCACTCCGGTCAAATACTCACGGCACCGTTTACCGACCAAATAGAGGATTTCAAACAGAGACAGCAGTATGCAGGCCAGGCTGGTGACCACCATGAAGATGGTGAAGATGCGTTTTTCAGTGGGCCGAGCGATGAAGCAGTCCACTACGTTGGGACATGGCACCTGTTGACATTTAATGAGAGAGGGGAAGTTGTAGCCTTCATAGATGTGGTACAGAAGGTAGACGAAGGTTGCGTCCACTCCGATTTTAAAGACCAGAGTGAGGACATATGTCCACCACAGGCCGCCGCGCTTCTTGCCCGTGTTTTGGTAGAGCTTACGACAGTTCTCGCCGTATTTGAGCCGGTTTTTCCTCTCTCTGTCCTCTCTGTAGGCGACATGCATCACCACCAGCAGTGAAGGGCAGGTGACGAAGATGAGCTGCAGGGCCCACAGCCGCACATGTGACACTGGGAAGAAGTGGTCGTAGCAGACGTTATGGCAGCCTGGCTGCGCTGTGTTGCATTTGAAGTCTTTCTGCTCATCTCCCCAGACCTTCTCTGCAGCCACCACAAATACCATGACCCTGAAAAGGAACACAATGGAGAGCCACACTCGGCCAAAAGCTGTGGAGTACTTGTTCACCCCACTGAGGAGGCCCTGGAGAAATCCCCAGTTCATGATGAGCTCTGTTCACAGCCTGTCTGCTCTTCCTGCTGATGGAAGA
Source organism: Pseudamia nigra (assembly GCA_029823295.1). Lineage (NCBI taxonomy): Eukaryota > Metazoa > Chordata > Actinopteri > Kurtiformes > Apogonidae > Pseudamia > Pseudamia nigra. The sequence continues at coordinate 22,028 of JAQQAE010001127.1, forward strand.
CAGAGGAAGCTCCTCTCAGCTGACAAACTGAAGGTATCTGGCAGAATAACACAAGAATAAACACACGTTATTACACTGGTGGAGAAGAAGCCTGAGAAAACAATGGAACGATCAGTTCTGGGGCTGCGCCAATAAAACGTCTCAGGATCTCTGGAAGTCAAATACATTTATAAGTAACTTTAGAATGAGCAGCGACGTCACTTAAACCTTTTTAAATCCTTAGAGGTGACAGCTGTGTACGTATGGCTTTTATCGTAGTTGCTACGGTGAGCATGAACAGATAACTATGTTCACTTTCAAACGGCAACGGCTCGACTTTTTAAGTTCGGACTTTCCGTGCGCAATTACGCGTAGCCAAAATAGCCACGTTTTAAACCTAATAAAGTCAGTGGATCGGTTAAAACGTTTAGTATCGTACAACCCGATTCTAAAATGCACACATTTAGTTATTTACTTACAGATTTGGACTTTTGTTGTCGGTTCCTTGTCGAAGCGGAGGAACGTGCTTTGGATGAAGTTCACCGATGACAATGTGTGAGTTTCTCCACGGGACGGGAGTGGAAGGGGTGGAGTTGTTTTTTTTTTCTGTCTTTTCACTAGACCTGCTCAGGTGTGGCTTCTGCTCTTCAATAAATACTTATTGCTCAATTAAGTGAAGAGGGAGGACTCCGCGTGCCTATTCATCTTTAAATGACTTGTTTATATGTAAAAGAAAATGTAGATGTTTTTTTTTCATGTATTTCAAACAAGTGTTAAATAAATATATAAATAATCACATATGTCAAATTAACGCTAAAAACAAATATGATTATCAAAATCAAATAAAGTAGTATTGTATAAATTATCACAAAGGTGTAAAAGGTGGTCACTTTTCTGGTCCTACTCCATTTTGGCCTGTTTTTGTACCTTCTCTTTAGAATGGACTCTCATCTATCAGATCCAGTCCATAGAAACATTCAAATCAGAAACATTACAAGTCTATCTCTCTCTCGCTCTCTTTTTTTTTAGCAGATTATTTGTAAAAAGACTTTCAAATTTGATCAGCACAGGTGTAGATCTCAGGGGGGGATTTGTTCCCCTCAAAATTAGTAAAGGGTGCATGGGAACCCCCTTCCCCAGTAAGAGTTTTAGATTAACTTTATGTGATGCATATTATTTCTTGTCTCATAGTTAATGGAAGTGAAGTTAATTGTGGGGTACTTTTACATATACATTTACACTTTGATAATTTTATACAAAATTATTCAAAATAAACAATTTAAGTTAAATCATTACTTTTATACATATTACCTTAGATACAAACTGTAAAATGTTATATGAATGTGATGAAAAAATGTAAATGTCAGATAAATTTGGTCCCACTTTGTTGCTTATTTTCATATATTATGTTCCTTCTTTATTTTGTTCACATTGTGCTTACTTTAATTTTCTCATTTAGTTTATTTTTGTCATTATTTTGGTCATTCCTTCATAAACTTATGCCCAAAAGTCACAAATGAATGCATTAACATTTCATCAGCAGATTAAGTTTGATGTTTCATGTTCAATGCTGAAAATTCCCAGGAAGATACAGAGGACTTATTTTTAATGAGGCATCTCACCCTATAAAAGGACATTAAAAATGTGTGTGTCTTAACGTGTCTTAATGTCAAAATGAAAGCTACACCCTACATTACCATTAACAATTCTTACTGTGGAATTTTTAATGAATACGCCAACAATGAGCAACTCAACTTGACACATAAGTAATGAGCATCAGGCTTGGTTTCTTATAAAAAGTGTTTACTGAAATATTTACATGGCAAAGGATGTGAACACACCATCAGACATTCACTTTCTCCACAAACACAGACAAACAAACAAATAACTTGATTATTCACACATATTCTCCACAGTCTGAGATGATCACTTTCTGCTTTGGTTTGCCGTCTTTATTTCCCTGAGCCTGTGAAAAAACACACACAATTAAAAACATGATTTTTTTTTTTTAAATCTAAAATGTAATATTGCTTTCTTGATATTCTAGGGGCTTCACACATTCCGCAGACAAAAATGTCAAACCTTTTTGGAATTTTTTAAGCACTGATAATATGACTTCAACTGTGAAGTACACAAACATAAATTTATAGACATGATAATTATTAAGCTAATGAGCTATTTATATATAATGTTTTTTATATTGTAAAGCACTTTGCAGCTTTTGAAACGAGCTATACAAACAATGTGTTACTTAAGGTTGGTGCAATATTAGAAATGTATGAACATGAAGGTATAGTACACTGTGGTCGCTGAGCTGCAAACACATGCAAATCCAGTGTGCACTGTGTGTTCCGACATCTGCATGCTAATGTGCCATAGTACACTGTATGGGTGGGATCAGACAACACAAGCCTTTTTTGTCCATCAATACTGGACAGAGATACTGTTTTTCTACCTCTGTGATTTCTACTTACTTTTTCCCTGTTTCTTTTCCCTTTTCCCTTTCAGAGCGATACCTTGCGTATCTGCTCTCTCTCTCTCATACACACAAGCAGGTGCGCATACATGCAGGGCTCTAATATTACTACATTTATATGCCTATGTCTGTCCATCTGCATGGGAATTTTAAACTTTCAGCCAAATCTAATTTATTGGCTCCAGTACGTGATATTTCTGTGACATTTATTGCTTTCTTCTTTATTTCGTTTGCTGTTTCCTGCTGCTGCACTGTTGCTGCACAGGTGCAGTGAGGAGAAAATGTATAGTGATTGGATGGAAATAAAAAATGTTTGAAGCCCATCCGGCGCATGATTTGAGGCTCCGACCATTTGGGCCAGTCATAAAAACAGCCAGAGATGTGAGGCACAACATCTGGCTGAAATTGCATGCAAATGCCGGGGGCACATTCGGCTGCAAATTGGGTCTGAAGTCAGTGTATACAGGCCTTTACTTGTAAATACTGCAAAAACAATAACAACGCAAAAATCTGTAGTTAGTCAAATTATGCTAACAAAAAGCCTGCTCCTAAAGTAATGTGATGTCATTTATTTAACATTAGAAAGTACATTTCGAATTTTGTGGTATCTAAATTTCACTTTTCAAATGACATCACCTTTTCCATGGATCTACACAAATCTCATTTGCGATCTCAAAATGTCTAATTTTGCCAAAAGCTGAGGAACTTCCTAAAAATGAAATGCCATATGTTTTCACAATTTTCTAAGCTTTTATGTAATTTAATGACTTTATAGAGTTAAAAAACAATATTCTGAAATACTATGGGAACTGAACCTGAACTCTACAAGACTTTGCCATAAAAGGATATAAAACAATATGTGCATCTTAACATGTACTATTTAAAAAATTCACTTTAATCTCCAACATTAAAAAGATGCTTCTTTGCATTTTGAACAGACTTGATTTTGCTACAACAACTTTATTAAAAACCAAATACTATTAATATGGCTAAACAACTATTTGATAATGGAAGAACAAAGCTAAAGAGGAGTATTTTAATGTTGTGGGCATCACTAGATTCCAGTACTACTGAATAAGCACTTATAAAATGCATACCAAGTGACAGTAAACCTCTTTACCTCCATTGCCCTAAGCACATCCATCCCTTCCACTAGTTCACCAAACACCACATGCTTCCCATCCAGCCAGTCTGTTTTGTCAGTCGTGATGAAGAACTGTGAGCCATTGGTGTTAGACCCAGAGTTGGCCATGGAGAGCTGTCCTGCTTGCACAAGAGCCAGGTGTGTTATCCACAGAACCAAACAAATCTGATCAAGCCATGATCCTCAAATTAGCAGAAAGACACCTCACCTGCAGCAGTGTGTTTCAAGACAAAGTTCTCATCATCAAACTTCCTGCCATAGATGGACTTTCCACCGGTGCCATTGTGGTTGGTGAAATCACCTCCTTGACACATAAACTGAGGGATGATGCGATGGAAACTGCTGCCCTTGTAGCCAAACCCCTTTTCATGTGTACACAAGCAGCGGAAGTTCTCTATATGATGTACAAGATAAGATCAAATTAGCCATTTAAATAGCAGCAGATAGTGTTTTTTCTGACCGCAACTGAAAAACATAAATTAAACAGTGACACACCGGCTGTCATTGGGACAATGTCAGCTCGAAGCAGAAAACGTAGTCTTCCTGCAGGTTTGTTGCCAATCTTGATGTCCATGTAGACTTGAGGATTAACTCTGCCCTTCTTTGATGGGGGCTCAGCCTGTAGAACACAATCAAATTCTAGTCATTACTAGGAAATGTCACAGCTAAATCTGAGGTGGCAAAACATTCAAGTCATCTCACCTCCTGTGTGGTAGTTCCCGACTCCCCAGCTGCCGCTGCCTCACCCTCAGCTTCCTCGACCGTCTTCCCTGAGAACTTCTTCAACCAGTCATCGTCCGACCACACTGAAGGAGAAGCAAGATCTGAGTGAGCACAAGCAATTCTATTGACAGCCTAAGAGAAGTCAGCTGTGAGTTTTTTTTATTACCTGGTCGAGATGAACCTTCTTTGATTCTCATCGGTTTGGCAATGTTAACTCTGATGGTCCGACCAAAAAGCTCGGACTCATTCTGTTACAGAAAAGCAAAACACAGAGCAACAAACAAAAAAGAACTTTATTAACTAAATATCAAAAACGGAGATAAAATATTACTGAAATCTTACACGTACCATGTTATCGATGGCTGCTGCAGCATCCTAAAGAGGAGAAACAGCATTAAATTATTGTTAGGGTTACGAGAAAAGAGAAGCTTGTCATCATGAGAGGAATTAAAATATAAATAGATCCTGGGCTCTTTCACTGCACCTGTGTTTCCAAGTGGCAATGCAAAATATCACTGCACAGAGGTTGAATTTATTTTTCCATTTCCACCTTCAAATCACACTAAATCCTCCTAAATTTGGATGTTTGTTGCTGCATTTTGTAATTGCACAGGTTCATATTGCAATTACAACTTTACTAACTGTGCAGGCCTACTGTTATGACAAGCAGAGAAATAATTACAACAAAAGTGCCACAATGGCCTATGCATTGTCTACTCTATTCTACACTCTTTTCTTGTCTCTCCTTTGTCTGCCAACACCAACCAGTTGAGGCAGATGACTGCCTACCCTGAGCCACTGGTTCTGCTGGAGGTTTTTCTTTTCCGTTAAAGGAAGAGGCCCCCCCCCCCGGCGTG
>JAQQAE010001128.1:0-27197 GCA_029823295.1 Pseudamia nigra
CACACATTTAGTTGTATTTAGTGTTAAAAATATTATATGGCTCTCACGGAAATACATTTAAAAATATGTGGCTTTCACGGCTCTCTGAGCCAAAAAGGTTCCCGACCCCTGCTATAACACAGCGGAGACTTAAGAGACAAAGGGGAAGCTGCACTTCCAGGCGGCAGAGCTGGTCTCTGTCAAGACAGGCAGCAGGGAATGTAAATAGAAGCAAGAGGCAGTGTCTTTGCCTACCTTTGTGCATACACTGCTCTGTGCACATTTAAGTACTTGTGTGTGTTTTGCCCACATTCATGTATGTGAGTGCCAGGGTTAGGGCCCTCCATTACGCAGTGTTTACAGTCTGCAGGGCCAGAGCTGTTCTCTGACGCTCCCTTCATCAATCAAAAGTGCTTCAGAAGGGCACTGTCTGTGATCCCTGCCGACTGAAGGGCGGATCTAACATAATGACTTCTGGGATATTACACACTTTTGTTATTGTAGCAGAACTGAAAACATTCTCTAGATTCTTCGATTCTGAGATGCTTCAGATTTCCAGTCAGTGGTGTCTGAAATGTAGCTTTGTCATAGTTTGGAGAGAGACCAGAGATGGTGTACAGATAGGTTAGATGTTCATCTTTAACAAGCTCATCTTGTTATGTTGCAGTATAAATTCATTGCCAAAAAAGGAGATCCCCTAAACAAGAAATACCAAAACTAACTCTACAAAACCACCTTCAGACCAAAGCGTTAGAGTTGTCTAGTCTGTAAACAAACAGGTGGATTGTTGTTTTTTTTTCTGGTGCAACATTCAACTTCTTGAAACATTTAACTTTCTACTGTAGTGCCTTATGTTGCTAAAAATGAGCTGTGTTATCATTATTCATAATATATTCTGCAAACTTACAACACAGTAATTAACCCCATTTTTTTTTCTGGTATCATATGTCAGGTGTAGTGGACGTACAAACCTCGCTGTTTCTTTTTGTAATTTCATCGTGGGTGGATGCCTATGGAGAACATGCTCCATAAGGTGAACGTGTTGAAACGAGACACACGTACCAAATGTGCTGTCTAAGTAGCTGCTACTAACTTTGTACACGTGTCTAATGGTGCCTTAACTATGATTAAGACAACTAAAGCACAGTGGCTGTATTTTTATTCTTGTCTTGGATTATTATTTTGGTCATCTAACTTAATTTTTGTGAAGCAGTGTAATCAGATACACTCTTTTTATTTCCATTGGGAACAAAATTGGTATTATGTAAGAATGTGCATTGTGACTGCATTAATCATCATATTACCTCATATCATATTCAACACATTATGAGGATAATGGTTAAACAGGTTTTGATACTCAACCAATTTATATAAATTCATTCACTCAATCAGATAGAGCTCAATTAATTGATTAGTTTTGCATTTATTACATTCATTGACATTCTCATAATCATTAGTCAAATCTACTGGTTTGGCACAGTGTCAAATCAGTAGATTTCTAAATTCTACTTAATTCCACATTTCCGCTTAAATACTGTATGAGTATTTCTTGATGTCATCTATCTTTTTTGACAGGAACCTGAAAATCTCCATCCAAATAAGACCTCATGCTGGCTTTTGTGAAGCAGTTTGTCACTGTTTTCTGATGTTCTGAATGCCAAAGGGAAACAGGTGAAACAAGAAGAATGTAAAATAAAAAAGCAAGAAATTGCACTTAATCTTGTCATCTGTTATTATCTCAAGGTTTCTGATGGCCCTCTGTAAGCACATCATAAGCAACTGACTGGTCGTGTTTTACTCATAATTGCCTTTTTTAGACAAGTGTCACATGTACTGTATGATTCCTTTTATTTGCAGTGAGTATACCATGTACTGTAAATTCTGTAGTGAGGATGCAGTAGTACATTACATGTGCTCACCGTTACATTAGCCTGATATTCCTGTGGCCAACTGCAGGTCTAATCTGAGCTGAGGAATGATTTTTCATTAAGTAAAGCTCCTAGAGGACCTGCTCAAACTGACCCAACTGATTGTACTTTAGTGTTCAATTTCCTCTCAGCTGTAAACGTGATTTTTTTTTTATATGCTGACCTAAATGAATTCTGCAAATGGATGTCATGCATGAAGTGCCTCATTCATGGAACTAGGTTGCAGTGTCTCTTGGAGGGGAACTTTGCCTCAGTGTTAACACTACAGGGAGCTTGCTATATTTATGACAGAGTAGAGCATTGTAATTGTCTTGGCCTGTGTCTATTCTGCCAGATAGATTCGAAATGAAAGTACCACACTTGGTTCTTTGGCGCAGTGTCAAATCAGTACATTTTTTTCGCAGAGCTGCAGCAGTGACAGTTACTAAACGGGAGTTGAAGTTTAACTTAAAGCCATTTTTTAGGTTTTTCGAGAGTAAACCCTCACACATCATAACGGGAGAAGATTTACCTTACACCAATGAAGAGTTTGTCTTTCAGTTCGAGACTATTAAAAACACCCTTTGGCTTTGATGAAAAAGTGTGATTGATCAAGAGAAACTGAAATTCTTGTAAGACAGTGTTCATATCTGTGGCATCTGTGTAGAGATGAGGGATGAAGTCTTTGGGTTGAGCACATGAAAATGAACTCAATTTCTCATTGTCAGCAACTATGAAGACAAAAAAAGGTGTGAGAAAAATGAGGTAGCTGAGTTTGTCACGTGAACTTCGAGCGACCACCATGTGGTTACAATCTCTCATAGAGGAGAAGTACTATTGGCAGATCTAATGACAGCTTGTTTTCAGTGGCCTCTGTGGATGAAAGGGGGAGAGGGAGTAATGGTAGGATATAGAATGAAGAGAAAAGGAAAATACACAAGACACACAAAATAGCAAAAGTCAGGGAAAAAGAGAGAGCCAATTTTTAAAGGAAAGGTTAAAAAAATGTTGAAAAAAGGACCAGGGAGGGGGGCTCAGTATCTCTGGGTAGAGCTTGTTCACCCGCAGAGCCAGCCGAGGTGCGCCTGAACAGCCTGGCCCTCTGATTGGTTGAGCACGATGCAGCTTTCTCCCCTCCCCCCCGACAGAAGAAGAGGTGCAGTATGTGCCGTCAGACACAGACAGCACAAAAGTCAGCTACTGAGCAGTGCTTTGTAACGCTCTTGCTAAGATGCACCTAGGGATAGACTAGATCATCGCACTGATCTGATCTGCGACCACGCAGCAGCCTTCTCCATCTGGAGGGATTTAATCTATAAGTCGAATGTTAAAGCCTGACGGCTAAGATCAGTTAGACATTTCATACATTTGATACGGTGCACTGAGACGGACGGCCGCCAGTGACCATGGGCAGGCAGGGGCACGATACCTCTGCTGCTGGGATGCGGATCCAGCGCTCCCAGAGCAAGATGAGTCTGTCAGCATCGTTTGAAGCACTGGCTGTCTATTTCCCTTGCATGAACTCTTTTGATGAAGAGGATGGAGGTAAGCTGTCAGTCGGGAAGATGTCACAGCAGCAGCTGCTGGCTGGGGAGTAGCAGTGCAGGTTTACACTGAGAGACAGCACAGGACAGATGGATATAGCATTGCTGGAAGCATGCAGAAATATTGATTGGGAGGAGAATTAGAGGATGTTTAGAAAAGCAATGAGTTTAATTAAAATATTGGATGGGTCATTATACTTAGAAAGCAGGGTTTTAATTTTAAGTGGAAGTTTGCTACAGTATGTGTATTGTACAGGTTATTAGCTTGGATATAAAATTACATGCACTTCTTTAGTTACTGCTCCTGACAGGGTTAAAGGAACATGTATAAATCTATGTACGTTGTCAGTAGTGATGCATACTGTATTTGGGTTTGAAAACATTGTTGCTTGTCTGTCAGTGACTTATGATGGATTATACCTGCTACATCTTTGTTCTTTTATTCCCACAATAGACAATCTACAGATTTTTGCCTGAACAGTGCAGTTTTTTTAACTTCACACCTCATTTGTACTCACACGTTCATTGTTGGTGACTGAACAGCTTCTTTACACTGTCTAAATGTTCTTTCCTGGTCAGTAAGGGTGAGATTTGAAGGCACTGATTTCGTGACAGAGTCAGTTTGCTCAACATTTGCCAGCGCTTCGTGCTACATATCTTATTGGCTTATAAACCAGAAATGAATGTCAGTTACTGTACATGTAAGAGGTGACTTGATGCCACAACTTCTGTTAATAGTAAGGCTGGCATCTTTGACTTACTACATACTGGCTGTGTGATGAAAATAGAATTCATATAATGAATTAAACTAGAAATACAGACATGGCCATATTTACAAATTCATGTCTGCCACATAAAAAAAAAACATTCAACATGGCTGCATATCAGACTGTGATTATGATCATAGCGTACCAAGTATTTAAATATTTGATCTTACAATGCTGTGCAAAAAAGCCAAGACATGGTAAAAATAGCTTAAAGCCTTTGAAAAGTATGATCTTACTATTCCTTGAGAACATTTGAATGGTACAGTAGATGAGGTCTATGAGCTGAGGACTGCTGCAGACGTCAGCACTGACCTCTGTGGCTCTTTCTCCTATTGTAATATGTGAAGAGCAGGAAGAGGAGGCGGAGGCCAGCTGAATAACTCAGACTTAAAGGCTGAAAGATTTCAGGTCTGTTTATGCTTCTGTGAGATAGGACACCGGATGCTCAGCTCCTCCTCTGAGTAAAGACAGCCAGCTCCACAATATGCAACTGATGAGGATGAATGAGGAGAGCCCCGTCAAGACATGATTCAGCCATTCAAATTTAGAGATTATGTGTTGCAGTATTATATAAGGTATAGGTGGCATCACATTTCTCAGTGCTTTTCACCTTGGAGCGAATGGCAAGCAGTCACTGTTATTTTTGCATTCATTACAGATAAGACAGTTAATTGCTGTAAAAGGTGCAATAACATTTAATAATGTTGGGATTCTCATTTATTATATTATCACTTTAATGTGATGATTTTAGACATTTTCTGGTGTTTCTGGTTACAGTGGTTGTTCATAGTGTGTTTGTTTATGCTCATGCTTTGTGTGATCACATGTGAGCAGTATGCCTGAATGCAATATACAATGAGATATATAGTTGACCTTTGGTGTGTGTTTGTGGTATATGTGCTGTGCTGAACATTTGAACTATACTATTTATGCAGGTATATGTAGTGTGTGTACATCTGCCACAGGCTAACTACGTAGTACTACACACAAGCTGTCTCTGTGGCTATGTCCAGATGAGCAGCAGCAGGGCAAATGGGGGAGTCAGCTGTCGTCTTGCATCATCTAGGAGGTTCAGGGGGTTGCAGACACTAAATGTTAGCATGGAGTCACTACAGCTCCCATAGGCAGTTGGTTGCTCAGATGTAAGGGAGGTACATGTCGGGCTATTCAAAATGCCATACACCTTTTGAGTTGAATGAGTGATCTTATAGTCAATAACCATCTATGTAAAAATCATTCTCATGCTTTGGTGTCGATGTGAATACAATCTTTTGTCTGTGTTTTCCCTGTGGAAGGCTATATCTAACCAGTGAAAGCACTGTTATGTCCATTATCATCCATGTAAATTCAGCTCACACTGGGTCACAAAGTGAAACACTACCATGAACTGACATTCTTTATCAATTTTTCTCCTTTTCTTGTTTTGTGTATTTGTCTTTCTATGTGTAGAAGCAGGAGGTAAGAAGTTGCGCAGCACTATCCAGAGGAGCACAGAGACAGGGCTGGCGGTAGAGATGAGAAGCAGGATGACTCGGCAGGCCAGCCGGGAGTCTACAGACGGCAGCATGAACAGCTACAGCTCCGAGGGAAAGTAAGGAAATAAGCACTCACACTCCGAGGATGGTCACTGAGTCTTTCAAAATCAATCGTATTACTATCTGTGTTAAGCTTAATGCATCCCAATAATTATCCCAATTTAAATTAAATCTTTACAACTTTAACAAGTTTGTCCTTTTCTCTTTCAGTCTCATCTTCCCTGGTGTGAGGCTTTCCTCAGATGCTCAGTTCAGTGACTTCTTGGATGGCCTTGGTCCTGCCCAGCTGGTTGGACGACAGACGTTGGCCACTCCACCAATGGGTGAGGAAAAGAATACTTTACGGAAATGCATTTTAAATCACTAGCTTAGCCATGTTAGAAATCTTTGCATCGGTCCTTGAATAAACCATTGCAGGGTCATAGGTTTAATTGTATAGTAACATATTAGTCCACAGAGTGACAGAAATGTATATCAGCAGTGCCCTTAAGGTTGACAGTTCTTTGTTATTACGTATTCAGGTGATATCCAGATTGGTATGGTGGAGAAGAAGGGAGCGCTGGAGGTGGAGGTCATCAGAGCCCGTGGCCTTGTGGGAAAACCAGGTTCCAAGGCACTGCCAGGTATTTTCAGCTGTCATACTGTTACTGTTACTGTAATTATACATATGTAACAGACATATCAGACAGTAGGACAAGGATGCATATCTGAGAAATAATACAGATTGTTACATATTTACATCCCACAGCACCATATGTAAAGGTCTACCTTTTGGAAAACGGAGTCTGCATAGCCAAAAAGAAAACAAAAGTAGCAAGAAAAACCTTGGATCCTCTTTACCAGCAGCAACTGCCGTTTGAGGAGAGTCCAGGAGGGAAGGTTTTACAGGTAAGAACATTATTCTGACTAGGTAAAAAACAGGTAATAAGAAACAATATTTAAAAAGCAGCCTGTAATGAGCTTTGTTGTTAATAGTTTTGCACATTCTTTTTCTTTAGGTCATTGTATGGGGTGACTATGGACGTATGGACCATAAATCATTCATGGGAGCAGTTCAGATACTGTTAGACGAGCTGGACCTGTCCAACATGGTGATTGGCTGGTTCAAGCTCTTTCCTCCTTCCTCACTGGTGGACCCTACTCTGGCCCCACTGACAAGAAGAGCTTCCCAATCCTCACTGGACAGTTTCTCTCGGTCATAGCAGCGCATGGACTGATAGCGTTGTTGTAGCAGCCAGTGTTGCGATTACAGGTCACGCCCCCGGTTACACTGCATGCTTGATGTTGTGTCTTCTGAGCCTGTTTCTAGGGGTGCAAAAGTGATCCTGTGTTTTGAGCAAAAACGTTGCGCACATTGTGCACGTGGCGTGGTGGAAGGGTGTTGCGAGCGCCTGGCAGCCGGGACTGCCAGGTAGTGTTGTTGTTGTTTGGAGGAAGCTGGAATGAACTCCTTAGCACGAGGAATCCGTCAGTTCCAGGTTTTCATCCAATTCAAAGCCATGGGGGTCAGCACTGGGAACCGCTAAATGAGTTCTACAGAAGCCCTTTTCGAATGAAAAATAAATGTTTTGCTTTAATTTTTTTGTTTGTTTTCTTTTTATTTATTTATTTTTTCTTTAAATGTCTACATTTACTTGTATTTGAAGGGGTGACAGTTTTTCTAACCAGATGCTTGGTCACGCCATGCCAACAGACCTAGCTGTGTAGATGGAGTTTTGGAGACCATCACTTTGGGTGAGGTGTGTCCTAGCTTGTATCCACACTCCCCCAAAAATCCAGTAAAATCCCCACATACTGCATAGGTTTATGTACTGAATCAAACCATTCTGAGAAATCAGCAGAAAGACTTCAAACTTTAATCAGAGACAATATTGAAGTGACGCTCATCACCACTTCATGATACACAGTAATGAGCAAAGCCCCATAAAAAAATGTACAATCTACCATCATTCTTTCTCTGTTGATATAGTGTATGAAAATTAAATAAGATTTTTTTTCCTTTTTAGTTAATTTGCATGGACACAAATTTAGCTGAATAAGAAAAGAAAATTATTTTCTTGAGGCTGCAACTTGCAAAAAAGATGAAGAAAAATAAATAAAACAGATCAGCCATTTTCAACAATTTATATTATTTTTAAAAATAAATTTCACTAGTGCATGGTTTTCAAGGGGAGTGAATGCAACATCGTGATTAAAAAAAGACATTGTTCATCATTCTTTAGACCATTCGTGAGTCTGTGTTTTGCAGACATGCAGATAAGGGAAACTTAAAGAAAACCTTTGGAGTTATTTAACAAAATGTTTATGTGACAAGTGATAATGAAAATACATGTAAATTATTTATTTCACTGTAAAAGGCTCAGGCCTTATAAAGATAAACATTATGTGCAAATTGTACATGTTTCTCTTTTTCTTCCTTGTCCCAGGGTACTTACCATTGTACTATTCATGCTACCATTGTTCAGTCCCCTGATATTGTCCAGATTTTAGGACTGTTGGTTATTTTACAGTTCCGTATTGTTTAAGTATGTATTTTTTTTTGGATTTGATTTGTTTAACAAGCATGTTGAAAAGGATTTTCTGCAACATGGCTTGGGCACACCTTACAGTAACTCAGCATGTTTTGATAAAGATGATATTTGGAATTTTTGCAGTTTCTTGTACAGTGCATGTCCACGTCATTACTTTTCTCCCTCACCTTAAATTGAACTCTACAACAAATTAGTTTTTCCTGGTCTCCCATGGCCAGTTATTGAAGTTTTAACAAAACATTCCACCCCCAAGTTCATATTTTATTTCAGTTTTTTGAGGAAAAAAATAAGTGACAAGGAAAATATTTTATATTTAACAGGGGTTGATGAAACAGTTGTGATTGCAAGTGTATTTTATTTCAGTATTGTTGACAAACATGCAAAAATAATCTGTATTGGTTACAGCAAGAGGTCTACACCTAATCAAGAGGCAGCAATTATGCAGAGGATGTATGTTGCTGTGCTTCACTTTTACAGGCACTGTTTGAGAAGATGAGCTAATCACAAGTTCAAATAACAAAGGGATATTGCCACAGAAAATGTTTTGTTTCTTGTTTTAATGAAAATGAGATTAATTTACTATATTTTTGTTAGTTTTATTTAAAAGCCAAGACCAGTTTATTTTTTATTTTCTATTTTTAGTAATTATAAATACTTCTCATGTCTGGGAAGTATATGAATCTTATACTTGCAGTATGTCTGAATGAAATTGAGCTGAGGCATTATTCCTTTTCCACATGAAGATAAATGCATTTTGATGTTCAAGAGAACCTTGTCGCTGTAACAAGCTACAGTGTATATTTTAATTTTAATTTCCACTGTATATACCTTTAGATGTCAGAATTTGAATAAACAAGCTACCAAGAATAGACTGAGCAGGAAGAGGAAAAATGCCTCACGTGATGACAAAGACATATGTTATTTATCCTTTTGAATGCCTTTTAATTTTCTCTTTTTGATGCAATGTGTTAATGCCAAGGCTATGTCTTGGTTAAGTATGGTTGAGTACAGAGATTTATGTAAGTTATTTTTCAAATTAAAAATAAAAAATTGATATTACACCGATGCCTAGTGTTGGGTGATGATTACATGAGCGCAAACACACACATATCAAAAATGTGTCGTTTTACCTGAACTGCAGACTTTATTTCACAGTCTTTTTTAATACAGCACCTCTATAGCAACAAATGTGTGTGGTTACACCATACATCTAAGCTAGTCTGAGCCTATGAATAACAGGGATATACATAATATATAAAGGCTTTCATAGTTTTTTATTTTCTATTTTTTTGCCGTGTTTGTTATTTGCTATGTAGTTCTACCCATTCGTATTTTACTTGTTACCACACTGTATTTCTGTTTGTCCACATGAGATCTGCCTCTTCAGGGACTTAAAGGCATCTCAGACAAAGTTGTTCATTCATTTTTTGAAGGACATTTAGAGTCCATTTGTAATCATTTCTATTTAGGATTGTACCCATATGGTCAGCTTAACAGTTGACATCATGATATGTAATTGCAGAGTCAGATTATGAAGATACATTTGAAAGATGCTTTCAAAGAAATTGATGTGAATTCAGTTTGCTATATTGCATGTGGATTATTGTAAAGCAGCTCATTTAGGTGAAGTTGTTAATACATGTGGTTTCAGGGCAAAGCTGCTTCACCCTGAAGCTGAAGAATTGTCTTTTCAAATCCTAGCATTGAATCCCATGAACTGAACATCCACTCGGTAACTTGCCATTTTGAGAGTCTAACAAATAAAGTAGAACTGCAGTGGTTTCCTGTTCATTGTGATCACTGTCACTGTCAGACTATAGTATAATTATTAAACTGATAAAATACTTCAAAAAAACCTGAGACGGTCCACCTGAGAGCCAGTTTCATCAAATTTTTTGCTGATTTTGGCAACTCCGCTTAGGGACACATTTAAAGTTCTTGAGATTTTTCAGATTGACTGACCTTCCTTTATTTAAAATACAGTAATGTTAGAATGTTTTGTGCCATAATATGAATTTGTACAGTTAAAGACTCTGCACCTCCCCCTTCCTCGGCACAAGACTGAGAGTCTAAAGCACATTAAGAAGGGAAGAAATGGCACAAATTAACTCTTGACAAGGCACACTTGACCTGAAAACTGTTCCAAGTAACTACAGTACCTCTTAAATCTGATGACAGAATATAAAGCTGTCATCAAAGCTAAACATGCTCACTCTTGACAATGTGACATATTCTGGGTTGTTCAACACTTTTTTGTGTACTATGTACAGCGTCAAATATAATAAAAAATACAGAAAAAACACTGAAAGAGAGGATGTGTCCAAACTTTATTATGACACCACAGGCATAATCACATTTCCAAATTTGGTCCGATGCTGCTGCCTCTGTTTCCTTCTGCTTTTGGGTCAAAAAAGGGATGACTTCCTGAAGAGGATGAAGGAGTTCCTCTTTTTGCTGTACTTAAGGAGACTTCACACCACATGCATGGGAACCGAAGTCACGCTTCATACAACACATCTGTACGTGATACTTACCACTCTGCTATTCAACAAGGATACTTCATACAGGATTGTCAAGCATTAATAAGGTGTACTCAGTTCTTGGATAAACCTTTCTTTTTCCAAACTGTCTGTTGCAGTGGTTGTCTGCAGGATGCTACTCTCATGGATTACAATAAAACAGAACCTAGAGGATTTCAGCTCTCTTGCTCTTGATGTTTTCACCACTGGTAAAAGAGATGGCTTCAGGAGAAACGCCATCCTCTTCCTTACCTCTGGGCTTTCCAGCCTCTTGCTGAGCTCCATGCTCTTCCTCTACCTCCTCTACAGCCTGGACTGTGACAGAGCTGTGGCTGGAGGAATCACCAGCTGCTTTGGCGCTCTACTGACTGTGGCTCTTTTCCATTCAAAGAGAGCAAGATGTTTAGGGACTATATTTGTGATCTCTATTTTCATGAAGAAAAGCCGGAATCTGCTTTTGACTGCCGGGACCAGTTTAGTTGTTCTTCAAAACATCCGTAACACCTTGGAGAACCTCACAGGCCTGGTGAGGAGTATGATTTGCAACTTGAAGGCTAAGAAAGCAGCCATCACAACACCTTTTAATAACTACATCCAGATGCTGACATGGATTGGTACTTCACTCAGAAACGGGGCAGACCTCGGGGTGGTCAACCTTGACTCCCAACTCAAGATTTCACCCAAAGTAGAGTCTGAAAAATTCCGGAAGAAACTTCTAGAAGCAGAGCAGACACTGAACCAGACGGTGGTGTACGCACAGACAGTCATAAACACATTATCCTCTGTGACTGACAAGATGTTTCCTGCGATCAGCTTCTTACTACTCATGCTGTTCATAACACTTCATGTGAAAAGATACTGTCACGACTTGAAATACAAAAACAGATTTATAAGCAGAAAATTCATTTGTTTTGATGAGAAGCAGAAGGCAGAAGGGAAGCCCCATGTTCTCCCTCTCACGCCGGGGGAGGAGAAGCTTTACACCCATGTTCTGTCTGTTCGTCCCACCAGTCGAGAGGCAAAAGCTATGCTGAAATTTGGCATCCCAGTGGTGTCCCATTTTGTAGCTTGGGTCGTAGTCATAACAGTGGATGCCATATTATATGTATTCATTGATATTGTTACAAAAAAATTATCAGAGATGGAACCATTTCATGTCCCCTTATTAATAAGCATCAAAGTAAGTATTTCTTTCATTTCTTGTTAGTTTTTTTGAATTTTTGGAATGTCTGAACTTTATGTGTTAGAGTTCTCTTTTAACTGTTTCTTGCCATAATACGGATTTGTACAGTAGTTATTGTAGCACAAATAAGGCTGTTGACTCTGCACCTATCCTTACTCTGCACAAGAATGGCAAGAAATGGAACAAATTAACTCTTGACAATATACCTGTGAATTGCAATTGGTTCTTGGCGACTCCCTCATGAATGTGTTGAGAGAATGCAAAGCTTTAAAATCTCTAAGATCTGTAATTTAATTTTTCTTTGTTTTGCTTCATACTTTGTTCATAGTTCCTCATTGTGTCTTATTTGAGTTTTTCTTCATGTCTTTGATTATTTTGTTCAATTTTCTATTTAACTTTTTTCTTCACTTTCCTTTTTATTGTGTTGATTTTCTTTATTATATAGTTGACTATTTTTTTTCATTTTTGTCTTTATTTTGTCATTTTTCTCAACCAAAACACCTCGTATCTTACTACTCTATGCTTTGTTTTCTGCCTGGATTTTGGTGCCTAACTGTCCCATATTTATTTTGCCTTTAAAATATATTCTGTACATTAGCATCATAAAGGTGAATAGTTAAAACACCAATTTATAATGTGCATTACCGAAAAAGAAGAATTTGCTAATGATTTTGCAGATAAATTACAGAAAATTTGAAAGCTTTTTGATTGTGTCATAGGCAGTCATTTAGTGTATTTGAGAGTTAAAGCTTCTTTTTCAGAAAATAAATGAAATGTCAAATTCCATTCTTAATTTGGAATCACTACACTTTGCCTTTGTAGGACAGCACACTATGACTTTGTATCTATTTTTATGATACCACTGCTAAAATCTTATATTTGTTGTTTTTCAGGAAATTGCATCACTAATAGGTTTAAAGATAAGTGAAGAAAACTATAAAAAAGACTTTTCCTACTCAGTGACTCTGTTTGAAATGCAGTGCCTTCCTCAACCAAAGCTACTGCTGTATAACTCAGTCATTCCATTAGCAGCCATTCTGTTCACGCTGCTCATTATGGCTGCAGTGGCTTCCAAAGTCTCCCAGCTCAGGCTGATGGTGTGTGAAAGATTTTTCTCCACCACTGCAGAGGAGAGGGTGGAGTATCTACACGCCAAGATCCTGAGGAAAAGAACGAAAAGGAGGAAGGACGAAGCCCACGATAGCAGTCTCACATCATTATTTTTTCAGGTTTGTTTAATAGTACATACAGTATAGTTGAGTGCAAAATCATTACCCCTGATCAAATTTGATTCTTTTTAATTATTTTTCCCGTGATACTCATTCCAGTTCTAGACACTTTGCATCCACCAACAATCCCTCTCAAGATTTTATTTCATTTCTTTTGTTTTTGGCATGATGATTTTTGGATAAATGCTCACAGCAATTGAGACAGAAATCTGCAAAAAAAAAAATCCCTACAGTTTCCATAGAGGGGTAATCCTTTTGACCTCAACTGTACATTTATGCTTTAAATGATACGTGATAATAGCTGAAAGTGTAATCTTGTTCTTACTTTCTCTCATTAGCCACATTTCTGGTGCCCACTGCTCTTCAGACCAAAAGAGAATCCAAAAAACAACCTGTAAGAAAGTAACTTTTTCTGTCATGTTGTTCTGATTTCTTTTGTACTGCATAATTGTTTAACAATAAATACATATTGTTCTCTGTAACTTGTCCACAATCCATCACCTGCACTATATTGCTACAAATCAGCATGCTACAGTGGCTGCATTATATGACATAACAAGCCACCCATCCAATAAGTACAGGTAGCTATGGTAGCCTTGGGAAGCAATTTATATGTCTATTGACAATAAGAAAGTTCACTTTAGCACCAATGACAACACAACATTTGAACGTGTAATTTAACATGCAAAAGCATTGCATATACAGAATTACATCATGTTCATTATGTAACACAGCAAATGCTAATACTGTTTGGTGAATCCACTGAGAACTGTCAGAATCATCAAGATTACAGTAAATACAGTGTGTTGGGGTTTAAGGGGATAATAAAATAAGCAAAACAAATACATAGGGAATGAACAAAATCTTAGACTTAGTGTCTGTACCTTCCTGTTTTTTCCCCTGGAATGCCTAATGTGTGGTAACAATAACCTGTTTTGTTCTTCAGAAATATAATTTATTAGCAAAAGAAGTACCAAACACAGTAATAAACCTAATTCCAATGGCTCATGTGTGCATGTTATCTCCATGTACAGTGCTACCCTGTAGAAGATACAGCAGATATATTTGCTTATATAATCCAAGACAGATGTACTGTATGCATTCAGCAGTGTCTGATTTCCATTTGCACACTGTCACTGCTCATTATGACTTCACAGGTGCTATTGCCTTCACCTAACAAAGGATCAACCACTATCAAAACTGACATGTATACACTACCAGTAAAAGCTGTGGACACACCTTCTCTTTCAGTGTTTTTTGAAAATTGTACATTAATACTGAAGATATCCAAACTGTGAAAGAACATGTATGGAATATATAATGAGCAAAAAAAGAGTTAAACAACCTAGAAAGTGTTATATATTTCAGACTGTCCAAAGTAGCCACATTTGGCTTTGATCATGACAGCTTTGCACACTCATGAATTCTCTCATCAGATTTCTGAGGTTCGTGTGCGCCTTGTCAAGAGTTAATTTGTGTCATTTCTTGACTATGCCATCAGTTTTGTGAACAGGGAGGGTCAATAGCCCCTTAGTTCAACAACTACTGTACAAATCCATATTATGGCAAGAAATATTTAGATAAGAAAAGAGAAAAGAATGTCAATCAATACTTTCAGAAATGAAAAACAGTCGTCCCGAAAACTCTCTATGTATGTGTCTCCCAGTGCAGTCACCAAAACCATTAGCTTTTTCAGGTGCTGTAAAATGGTGGTTTCTATGGCTGGTAATTCTGATAAACTCTGCAGCAGAGTTAGTTTAGGTCTTCCTCATAACAGCCAACAATGTTGAGAATAATACAAATAAAGAAAAACAACTAGAGTATGCATGGTGTATTTACAATATTCGATCAGTTATATAGTTATAAAACTACAATTTTCCTGTCCTCGAGTTATAATGTATAAGCGCTGTCCATTCAGACCTGGAAACATCACTTGCCCTTACTGAGCCTTTACTGTAGTTCTCATGAGCTTGTTCCAATAAACATTTCCATACAGTCTTAGGATTGTTCTTCAGTCTCTGTCTACCCCTGCTCAAACAAATAAATATCTATTAATATAAATCTACAGATCATTATTATGCTATCATTAATAAACCAAAAATAATGTTTTCTCTCTCTCAACTGTTAAAAGATTATAGAACACTTTATATATGAATAAAATTCAACTGAACACTTATAGTACCATACAACAGCTAAAACCAGACCCAAACTCTGTTATGTAGTTAATTTGTTATGCATCCCATTTTATAAAGCTTTCAATTGTTTGTGAACCATCATCTATTGTTTTTTCTCCAACTTGATGTTTTGTAAAAACAAAAAATAGTACATACATGCTTTTTAATCATCATTATTTGAGATTTGATGTTTTAATATAATATAGGCATGTTTTACATTTACCCTACTACGTAATGAAAAGACACTTCCAAAACTGAAAATAAAACCTCAATGGATGTTCTAATGAAGACTGGTTTACATCCAAAAAACATGGTTTCACAGTTTCAGACTGGTTTCAGGCTGCACAAACCAATACCTCCGCACACCATACCTCCACCTCCAGAGACAAGAGGAAGGAAGTGCTTCAGCTCAAGCATGAGTAGGCCTTCTGTGACTCACACGCCGCCACTGACCCGTGTGGCAACCTGATAAGCTCACATTATGTCTCAACTGGCCCTGTGGCATTATACCACGCCAGCGTGCCAGCCCAATAGGAAGCTGTCACATGAGGCTCGGTGACAGTCGCAGACCTTTTTTTAACCACGGGAAGGAAGGAATATTGTCCATACATGGGCATAAACGCAGCAAATATAACTGCAATCCTGCAGTAAATAGAGTCAATCTGGGTCAACGAAGTAAATCTTAATACTTTCATGTCTGTCTGTCTGTTTCCTGTTTTTTCCCCTGGAATGCCTAATGTGTGGTAACAATAACCTGTTTTGTTCTTCAGAAATATAATTTATTAGCAAAAGAAGTACCAAACACAGTAATAAACCTAATTCCAATGGCTCATGTGTGCATGTTATCTCCATGTACAGTGCTACCCTGTAGAAGATACAGCAGATATATTTGCTTATATAATCCAAGACAGATGTACTGTATGCATTCAGCAGTGTCTGATTTCCATTTGCACACTGTCACTGCTCATTATGACTTCACAGGTGCTATTGCCTTCACCTAACAAAGGATCAACCACTATCAAAACTGACATGTATACACTACCAGTAAAAGCTGTGGACACACCTTCTCTTTCAGTGTTTTTTGAAAATTGTACATTAATACTGAAGATATCCAAACTGTGAAAGAACATGTATGGAATATATAAGAGTATTTTAATGACTATTTTATCAAAGGATGTTTGGGTGAGAAACACCAGCCCTGTTACCACTGACAACGAACAATTAGGAGAGTAATTAGTAAATGTACAAATGGCAATAAAAGAGTCACAATCACAACTTAATCTAAAAGGATTATTATTCTTATTTTCGAGGAATAATTAACGCAGTAAAATACACACAAATTAACTAAAACCTATTTAATTGGTTAGGGTGAAATATTTGTTTGTGTAATTTACATGAGAACAACCATAAATTATTGCCAATTGGTTTTTAGTGACCTGCATGGAGCAGAGTTAACCTGGAAACACTACAGAGTTGCACAAATGCACCAAAGGTATTATCTACTAAAAGGCTATTGATAAGAACTGAGCGAAACATCAATGACCCCCATCTTTATTGCATACAGTGATTAAGAAGTCTGCACATTATTATGTTTGACCATTAGGAATGTGTTTAAAGTGTAGAAACCAATCATTCAAAACATTCAAACAGCATTGGCTTTGGCTGCTTCTGGGTGCGCCGTGGACTCCCAGCTGGAGTTTCAAAGCGGCTTTCATGTTCCAGGTCAGCGTTTCACACAGATATGACTTTTCCCTCATAGGGCTTTCTGATCACAGCTGTGGGTTTCCCCACCTGTGGGACACAAACAAAGCAGAAGGAAAGAATAAACACCTTTGTGTACCTCATCAGGAGATGGGTGTTTCAAAATGAAGGTTAGTATGAATTCCAGTCTTTCGAAAGTTGTTCAGTGTGCCAATTTTAAAGGGACATTTCACTGCATGTATAAAGACCTGGAAATAACATATTCGAGTTAAAATTACACCTGCCTTCATGAACCAACTGCCAACATCCTTGATCTTATTTTAGTAAATTATCTATCACGTTTGCTTTATTCTGTGTTTACAGTAGCCTCGTGTCAGAATATGAACCTTGGACATGACCGGACTGTTAAACAATCCGATGTTTTCTATGGAAGTGGGAGATTAGTAGGTGAAAATCTGTAAGCAAGGTGTATGTGGAAGAGTTATACTGAGGCCTTTAAATAAACAAACAAACAAAAATACCAAGAAAAATCTAATCAGCATTTCATCGGTGCTCTTATAAAAATATTCAATAGACACATAAATGATACCGTGGTGGCCCGTGAATAGATGGCGCTAGGGAAAAAAAACTCACTGCAGCATGTGGTTTTGTTTGTTTGTTTGTGGTAGTTTGAGGAGCCACTTTTGCATGGAGACATCCATTTTAGTTCTTTCCCTAGAAACTGCACCATTCCATGGAAGAACACCACAGGAAAAGCTTTGAGTTAAAAAGCTTGGACCCGACCAGCCGGACATTCATATCAAACAATAAACCCAAGACTGAGAGCGAAATTAGATGCAGTATTTTCAAGAAGCTGGTATGAGAAAAAGGCTTATGATGAGGCTGGCCCTTTGTTTTGTTTTCACTGCCTCCTGCTTCAACTTCCAGGAACTGAACAAGTGTGGATTCAATCAGGAATAAGGGATATTAAACAATTGTATTTTTATGTTAATTTAATCTAATCTTTTAAAATAGTAAAGTGATGCATGAGAATGGTGCTTTGCCATATTCAAGGGGTTATAGCCCATCTTAAAACTGACTTGTAATCTGCACCCCCCCAAAAATGTATTTTACCAACTATGTTTAGTGTTTATCAGTGTTATGTACTGCACTATTTTTTTTTTTTACATTTTTAGTGGCCACTACTGTTTGCCTTGTTGGAATATTAGAGGAAACTATAATACAATTTCTCCTTAGAACTCAGTAAATGTCGCAGAGCAAAATATGCACAGTCCTAAATGGAGGTTTAAGTTTGCATACACATCTCAAACATACCTCATCCCTCTGTTTGATTCGTTTATAAACAAACTCGGAGAAGGGATTTCTGTGGATGAATCTGCCATGACCACGTGTCACATTTAGCCTTCCATCCTCACAGACCACTTTGCCTCTGGATATGGTGATGAGTGGGACACCGTGACACTCCATGCCCTCAAAGATGTTGTAGTCCACAGCCTGGTGGTGGGTCTTGGCTGAGATCTTCCTACGCAGACACAAAGACCCACTGGCATTTGAACAAAGCTCCAGAAAATGCTTTTTTGATCACATGCAGCACTTGAGATACACCACGTGTTAACGAGACACTTTCTGACTACCACGCTAAGAAAAAACATATACAGTACCTTTTATGAAATTCCATTCTAATCTGAAACTGATTGAGCCAGGATGAAATGTACTCATATTGTGCATCCAGATACAGCTCACTTAAGATGCAGCAACAAGCAATAGATTAAATTATTTATTACTGCACTTCTCCTCATGTGATGTGCTCTGCTCTAAAAAGCTTACTGAGGACATACCGAAACCCTGGCTTCTTTCAATCATAAAAAAACTCCACATTTTCAGCACTGTTTGTTGCATTGTTGTGGCATCTATTCAAAAGCTGCTTCACCACAGAATAATGCAGCACATCCAGCGTCCTGATGTAACAGAACAGTCTGCCCAGACATGTACAGTACCATGAGGATGAGAGTAAAAGAAAAAAAAAAGTTAAATATTCACATATCATCCTCTCAGGTTACATAACACGTACTGTATTGTTAAAAATTAAACTACTGATGGTGATACAGTTTGAATGTTCTCCATTGTACTGGAACATTTGTGCATACATTGCGCTTCACTGGTTTTGTAATTTGTGCTTCGTTTTATGATTCTGGACAATTATTTCCCTTGTATGTCTTAATGTGTGTCCTAATGATATACTCCTTTACTTAAATGCAAAAAGTTTAGAGTATTTTTAATCTCATCAAAGAGGTTAAAGTTTTGGCTAGTGCCGTTTTTCTTTTTTTATCAACTGAAATGGTCAAGGGAACAGATGATTAGATTTGAACCCTTTCAGGCATGCTGTCCACGACACTGCCCTACAAAGGCTGACTGACAGTAACAAGTTGACCTTAAATTTATAGTAATTACAAAATGAAGGCAAACAGCACAGCAAGATGCAATAAGTCAGTAAGTAAATAAACAAAATAACGTAAATGAACAAACTAGTCAGGAAAAAATGAGCAACATAACAAGAAGCAAAATAGTAATAAAAATGAAAAAAGTTAACAAAATCAGAAAAAAAAATTACAGCATAAGAAAAAATAGCAAACCAAATATGAAAATAATCAAATTAGATGCAAAAATGAGAAAATTGAACAAAATGAACAAAACAATCAAGAAGTTACTTAAAAAGCAACAAAAAAGAAAAATAATCAAATAAAGGAGCCAAATTAGATCCAACAAGAAAACAAATTAACAAAAACAACAAAACCGTAGTCATTTTCTCTATTTCACGGTTTGCTGAATTACTTTTAAACTCCTTCACACAAATTAAATCCGCAGTATTTGCAGTAGTAAGCACTATTTGGCCTTTTATACTAGAATACAAAAAATACAATACAAATCGTGTGCTTGATTCATAAATGTGTTTTTATACATTATCAAATATTAACTAAAGCATACTGTAATTATGGCTGTATTTCACTAAACTGACATGCACCGATGACAGTCACTTAACATTTTCAACCACTACCCTGTTCAAAATAAGTGATATTATTCTAAATATTGTATGGAAGTACTACAAGGCTGAAAATGTCATATCCCCAGTTTTTCAATAATTCATGCATGAAAAGCCTAATGAATTACTGTAAATGACTAAACATCTCCATCTGGTGTCAGGCAGCAGGACTGCAGCTCAAACTCAAAGTGCTATTATTCAAGCTCAAATGGTTTATAATTCTAAATGCAACACATAATGCTGTTGAGTTGCTACATTTAGTGATAAGACAAACTGTGTGCTTCCTCCATTAGTGCATGTGTTTTTGAACTTTATTCTCACTAATGTGTTTGAAAGGCTTTCTCAAATCATGACATTTCACACCAAATATGGTGTATTGTACTGTCTGACCAGTTAGTGCGTCAAATAAATTCAATCTGTTCATTTTCCTCTGCGATATCTCTTTTCCTTCATTCATATGTGCACATTTCCTGTCGCTTTGTAAATCCAGACACAAAAACAAAATGTTCATTCTTCAAGCAGCCCAATTATGTGACACAAGGAAATTTGAAGGATCTTGTTATGAGTTTCTGGTTACGCAACTGTTTGTGGCTCCCAGTACCGGATGTTATGAAGTGACATTTACGCTGAGGGCAACTAATTATGCCATTTCACAGATGAATTCACGGCTGTAGCAATAAAAAAAATAGACCCTGTCATGCTTGAAACAGATTATGTTTTTTGATATGTGCGCATACATGCAAGATAGAAGGAGAGGCAAAATAAACAGGTAATGATTATAGATAGTCCGAGCACTTGAAAGGCAGCACTGACAGGCCACTGTAAAAATTTTGAAGCCTCACACAAGCTTGCTAGAGTTACAGTACCAGTGAATTCACTTACAGCAAATTACACCAGGGTGTCATGTGTTCTTCTCCAGTTCACATCAGTGGTTTACGCCTTCCCTGAGGCTCAGCGTAGATTCTAAAGCAAACAGAGCAGTGCAGTGCCACTCAGGGTTATATAAACCCAAGTGTGCTACAGTACACAAGCTACTGGACTGCAAACTGTCATCTCTATACGGAACTGTGCATATGCTCCACAGAACAGTACACAGTCCCCAGCTGCATATCTCGGACTTTGATAGATAATAAGAAAATGGGGAGGGGGGTCACAAGATATGTTTTATATACAGGCTTGTGATATCCTGAGCCTGTACGTAGCTGCAAATAACCTTAATGCTGTGTGAAAACAGGTTCAACTCCCACATAAATATTTGTCATGCTCACCATGACCTATCAGAATCTTCCTGCAGACGCTGTGCGCATCTCGTCTTAGCTGATGTGTGTTAAAATTATTCCTTAAAAAAATAACCACCCATGACAAAGAATTAATCACTAGAAGGCTTTTTTTTAATACCAACTACGTATTATGTATGTGTGGTAGGTGCTATGTTTTAATTTAAAGTTATACATACATGATTTGAAATTACTCATCTGAAGATAGATGTGTGTATGAGGTGGAAACATACAGCCTACATGGAATCTAATAGAAACAGAACAATTTTATGTGCAGTAACTCGACATTTGGTCAAAACTGAGGTAACAGTACAGTTTGATCAGATTTATGTCTTGACTAAATGCTGACCAATTTAAAAGAAAATGAGGCAACAAATTTGCTGTAGCTGTAAAATTCATGCAAGAACCAAGACAAAATGCAATGGGTGTCCCTTGTGTTTCTCATGTGTTTTGAGTAAATCAAAAAAATTAACAAAAGAATTGACAAAATGGCCTCTTCAGTGACCAAAATAAGTAACAAAAGGAAGAGCAATTAAAACAATATAAAAAAAATGTACAAATACTTAGGGAAATGGTGGACATCAGATGCAAAACAAACAAAAAATGAAGAAAATATGAAACAAAATAAACAATCAAGAGAATTAACAGAATTAGAGAGAAAATTAAAAAAAACAATCAGGGAAATGAATAAAAGTGAAAAGCAAAAAAAGCAACAAAATTAAAATCCTTGATGTGAAACAATGCTGAAAAGAAAGAAAAAAACAAAAATAAAATAACCACTAAAATGAAGGAGCCATTTTTTCTCTTTTGCCTTTGTTAGGGACGAAAACCCATACAAATATGTATGTTTATGTATATAAGGCCTATAGTAGTAATGACTTATCACCAGGGAGGGAATGACATACTGTATGGGCACATACCATATTTTCCGGGTTATACTGTATATCACTCTGGAATTTTAGTCGCATAAGCCAAAAAATGCATAATGAAGAAGAAAAAAATGTGCATGAGTCGCTCTGGAGAACAGGTGGCATTTTTTTGGGAAAATTTATTTAACAAAATCTGACACCAAGAACAAACATTTCATCTTGAAGGGCATGTTATAGTAATACAGTGGTACCTCGCATAAAGAACTCTTCCGACAACGAAAAATTCGTATACCGAAGAAAAAAACTGCCAAAAATGTCCCTCGAACAACGAAAATTAATCGGTTAACGAATAGTCTCTTCTGTGTTGCAGGCGGCCATGCTTGACGCCAGAAGCGAGAGCTTGGGGCTCGCCTCCTCGCCTCACCGGGTAAGTGACGTACAAATGTGTTGGTGCCGACACGTTCAGTGTAAAGCCGATAGGCCGATAGGTATGGTTGTTACCCGTAATGTCTACATTTTAAATTGTCAATAATACAGATGCGGCAGATGCAGGTACACAAGCCTAGAGTGACCTCTAGCGGCTGTCAGTGTGACAAACAACGAACACTCGAAATAATTTGTATATATGTCATTCCAGTGTATTTGTTGCTCCCGTAGCCAGACTATGAAAAGAAACGCAACGTGTAAGCCGGAAAATACGGTACTACCTGACATATATTAGATTTCTATACAAGGGTATAGAAGTGTTTAAAAGAATGATGTTACTGCATTATGTATGTATTAGGTGTATGCGGAACATGCTGAGGACTATTGTACACTACAATCATTTATTTTCCTTGAAGGATTCCAGATGCTTTCTCCATTCCTGTTCAGTGGCCTGAGCCAGGTCCTCACCTTGTCAACTTGGGGTCCCATATAACCACATCAGCATCTGAGTTCTTGGCGATGCGGCCTTTCTGTGGGTAGAAGTTGAAGATTTTTGCTGCGTTGCTGCTGGTGACAGCTACAAATCGATTCTCGTCCATTTTGCCACTGTGCTGAGTGAAGGAAATGCAGAGCATCCAGTTTGAGTAAGGGGCCACAGCAACAGAGTCCAGTATACAGAATTTGCAGACAAAAGGTCAGTGCTTAACTGTGCAGCAAGCAGCTCGTTTCTGCCAAAATATCATATAATGTGTGATTTGTAAGCATTGTTGCACATAGTAAATCTTTTCAGTGGCCTTGGGGCAGCCAGGCGTTCTCACAATAACGGCAAGAAAATGCAACATCTGCACTCTGCAGCAATCTGCAGCTCTGGAACTTTATTGCTTTTTGTGTTTGTACTATAAAAAAATGAAATTGCAAATGTTTTGTACTTTGTAAGATTACTACTATAAAAACACAGCAGTTATAAAAAGCATTCAAATTAAGACAATAAAGAAGATATGGTTTTCCATTTAAGTAAAATGCATAGTATTGTAGCATTATGCAATTATAAATAGAGACCCCAAGGAATGATAAATCTTTACAACACATGACCAACAAAGGGGCCATCTTGGGACTTACAATTTTAATTGATATTGCATTGAACAGGAGCATACAGTATGTCATATGTTTTATGCAAAATTTGCCATATTTTTTTTCTGGCTCAATAAAAATTTGTTCTATACTATTACACCAGCACTGACAGGAAACTGTGAAATAAAAACATCAGCTACAATGTCAGCTGTAGATCTGAGTGTTGAACCCTGTCAGATGTAGATTTATAACATACCACTCCCTTCTCCCAGATGACAGACATCCTGTCCTCCACGCCGTTCACCCCATTTGGGATCTTTGTGAAATCATCTTTGCCGAGGGCCTTCTGACACACAGAGAAGGTGCAGTTGTCCGTCCCAGTCACACTTAGATCATCACTGGCATTTTTAAACAATAAATACATTAATGAATGTAAAATTCCATGATACAAAGGAAAGCTTTTTAAGAACAATAGGCTATAATAAGTCTTGAACCTCTTTGTATGCAATCGCTCAATGGCTTTTGTGCAATAGTGTTTTACTTCTTCATAAATTAGATGTGTCAAATAAAAAAGTAATTCAGAGTGCATGTTTAAAGTTGAGCAAACGAGCCAAGGGCTCAACATTCTGTTACACTGTCTGCTCACTTACTTGGCCAGCAGGTCCATGAGGTATGCAGGGGTGCTGGGGTCAGGTCTAAGAGGAGGACCCATAACAAAGCCTGCAGCATGAGCCCATTCTTTGTGCCAGTAGTTAGTCCCATCGGTGCCCAAGCCGGCAGCAATGGGCTCCCCAAACACCACATGGCCTGTTAAAAGAAGAAAAAACTCTCACAGGTCTTAGCTTTGCCCTATTTTAACAGCAGGTGGCAGCAGGCCAACACTCACCATTTCTGCGTGCATTGGACACCACCTTGGCAGCAGATTTGCTCATGACATGGACTACATATAGTGGGCAGTTGACAGAATTGGCGATAGTGATGGCCCGTTGGGTGGCCTCAGCCTCCACCTCCTCTGGACGACACAACTCATGGCCCTCTGGCCCTGTGATGCCCATGGAGAGCATCTTCTTGGCTCCCTGTCAAATCCAAGTAGAGAAATGGACAAGGCAGGATAAAAGCTAAAGGAACTAAATACATTAAAGTATCAGTCTGTAAATACTATTAAAAATTCCACATACACATATATATTTGGGGGAATAAAATCAATAAAATAAAATAAAAATGTGATCAGGCTTTAAATCTTCAAGAGCAGATGAAATAAAAGATTTCAAGTTATAAATATGGGCTGTGGCCTCAACACATTTTCCAGTAGCGGAGAGTTCAGCGGTTCTCACCAGAGGGTTTTTATGCATTGATCCCCCCCTAGTGGTAGCTTTTGCCAATTACATTAACCAAAATATGATATGCCAAGAAAATGCATGAAGAAATGACAAATAAATTGCAACCCACGCAATGGAATCTTTGAAGTCAAACTGATACCAATAATACACACAATGTAGAAATCACAGAAGTGAGACAAGGAAAATCCCTTATTAATGTTAATAATTACAGGTGGGTTTTACCTACTGTTATATAATGTAAAGTCTGTTGATTACGGTGAGTGCTGTCCTTGGGTTGAACTTTAGCGGACTATTGATTTTGACCTTTTTTTTTTTCAAAATACTTACTTCTACTGCAAGAGCAAACAGAAACCACAGACCAGCCAGACCTGTTTTAAATTGCAGTCAACCATGCCAAGTTAGACATTTCATCAGATGTTGACACTTGCATAGTGTACCTGATATGCCCCAGTCTCAACATGTAAAGAGCAGTAGAAGGAATCCATCTTTTTCTCTACTGGTGGCAATGTACTTTGCAAGTACAGGATCTAACAAATGTACTAGTTAGTAGCCTTATTAATCAGTAATGTCCAAGTTTGAATTTAAGAAGAAGTATTAGTGAAATTACAATATGAGAAAGTGCCAAAACCAAATTGAAGAAAATTGTATCACAACATGCATGTAAACAATGCACTGTGCAGGTACAGAGATCCCAAAAAAATTACATTATCATTATTTATATATGTAGTTCAATAAAGATGAAAAGCATCCCGCCTAAATTTTTGACTCATATCTCAATTGAATCAAAATCAACACAATCTGATTTGACATGTTTGGCTCATACCGACCTCTGCAATCAGGTCTCCATTCTCTGCATGCACCTGAGCTATAGCGCCGACCTCCTTACACTGGGAGAAAGCAGCATATAACTCGACGTCTGGCAGCATGTACAGGTCTTTGTAGGCCATAAACATCTTAAAAGAATTGACGCCTTTCTCTTTGACAAGAGTCTCCATTTCTTTCTTGACCTAAGGAACATAATCAGAGCATTATAGGGAGTAACTGTCACACAAAACTTGCTTGAAATTATGCAGAATAATTTATTGTGTCTAGTGTTGATTATTGCCCTGTTTTGTCACCTTGTCACTCCACCATGTGACAGCAACATGCAGTGAATAGTCACAGCACACTTTCAGGTCGGCCGTCTCACGCCAGCGGTCGTAGGCCTCGAGAAGAGATTGACCCTTCTGGGGGATGACAAAGTCCAGGATCATCGTAGTGCCTCCTGCCAGAGCGGCCTAGAGAGAAAGACACAAGTTGAAGATTAACATGTGAGCAAGGTAAAATAAGGTTAGTAAAACATCCATCCATCCATTTTCTACCCTGTAGTAAAACAATCCCTTCCAAATAAATAAAAGTAATGAAGTGATTAAAAAGGGTATGCATGTATTGGAAGATGAGATAAAGGTTTGAGTAAAGTAGTTACTCAAGCAACAGGGCTTTTTAATAACACTGCTTCACATTCTACAGAAACCTTTATGAGGCCAAATAACTCAAATCAAATACTCAATATCAAATCAAATATCGAATGCTGAAAAGAATGACTTAATGACTTCCAATGCTCTGTTTTATAAGGAAATGAATGATGCACGAAGGTGATGGACTCATTGTATAACACTGTCCTCTGACCAGAAGAAAACAATCTTTTCCATGTAACTACCTTTGTTAAGCTTCAAGCTACCCTAGTGACTAGTATGACCCCGAGTCGACTCATTTGTGACCCCAGAGTATTTTATACAGAAATGGTTTCAGTTAAAATGCTGTTCTTGTGTTTTTGATGCCTAAACCACTTCATGTATTTGATACAAATATTCTAAAGTGCTCTCTAAAGTACTAGCCATGTTATTTATTAATTGTTTTAGGTAATGTTAGTGCAGAATTACATAACAAAAAAATCAGGCCCGGGGGAGCCCAGGTGTACTGCAGGCACTTCGGCTGCGGGATACGTGAGAGACTCATGGGACAATTGGAAACTCATGTGTCTGTGACCTTTCGATTGAAGATGTGGAAGACATCTACCTATTTGGCTTCATGATCACAGGATTTCTGCTGTTTGGCTTGGGAGG
>JAQQAE010001129.1:5757-27195 GCA_029823295.1 Pseudamia nigra
AAAAATGAATAAAATCATCACAAAAATGAAGAAAGATTATCAAAATATTTCATCAAATGAATAAAATAATAAATAACTGAAAAAAATATTTAACAAAATGATCAAAAACTGAACAAAATAACCAGACAGGTCAACAAAGTGACCAAAATAATCCACAAAATAAATTTAAAAAATGAACCAAATCATCAAGAAAATCAACAGATGATTCATGATGTAAACAATAAGTGGTTCCATGCCCCTTTTTGGGATAAGCATCATATCATAAAGTATACTGCAGTGGTCCCCAACCCCCGGACCGCGGACCGGTCCATGGGTCAATTGGTGCCGGGCGGCACAGAAAGAATACATAACCTACATTATTTCCGTTTGATTTATCATCTGATTCTGAACGATATTTTATTTCAGAAAATCTCTCGGCCACATCTGTCTTGACGCATGTCAAGATGCCGCCTCGGTCACATGTCCTACCTACATTCACTACCTTCTTAAAGGGGCTGCGTCAGCCGGCAACACATAGTACATTAGCGCTAAATTGAAAACCCCAAGCGAGCAAAATGAACAAAAAACAAAAGGCTTTGAGTTTGTTTGGAGACCAAGCATTTGGCAAAACAAATTAGGCAGTAGACTGGACATTGTCTGCCATGACCCCTCGATGGGACCATCTCGTTGCAGAGAAACAAGCTCAGGGTCCCACTGATTTAACATTACGGGGAGTTATATTTGTCATGCGCTTTATATTTGCTCTTGTGGTGGATCTTGTGTTGAAGGCATGTATAACCGTTACCGTTACGACCAGAGAGTGTGGGGCCTGAAGTCTGTTACTCATGTTATGATGTTGGCGCGATGTCACGAGGATGCAACTAATAAAGTTGCAAACACAGTGGATTCACTTAAATACTATATTTAGAAAATGCCAGTGTTTATGGCAGTCGTATCATTTTATTTTGTTGTATTTATCTGCCACACCTTAAAGGCTGGTCCGTGAAAATATTGTCTGATATTAACCCAGTCCATGGTGCAAAAAAGATTGGGGACTGCTGGGATACTGTATTTAATCCTTTCTGTATAACAATAAGACGCTGCGATGCCAAAAGGAGGCCGTCCAGTCGAGGATCAGAGTTTCCACAAAGCCACGTGCAGCCGTGACACGGACACATTTCTTGAGTCGTTGGTTTTGATGGATGAACGAGGCTCCGCTTTCACGGTCGCGTCCAAGCGCGATGCGATGGATCCTGCACAAAGGGGAGACCGACTTCATCTGCCACCGGCTAAGAAGCCACTTCCAAAACAGCACAATTACACGTGTCACTGATCAGAAGAGCGCTGCGAGCCCGGAAAAACACGGCGCTACTAATTAGACTCCATCTGCACAACCCCAGCTCCTCTTCAAGTCGCACTTTCACACAGCTGGTGGGAGACGGTAAGCCAACGCAGCCTCTCGGTGGTTAACTGGAACACATTTTGGATAGATTAACATTTGGGTCTTTTTTTTTTTTTTTTTTCAAATACGTCCAAGTGCTATTAGTCCATGTTTTCTTGCTGAGTGAAGCCGTGGATTCAATCAACGCTGCACACAAAAAGCAATACGGGCTGCGCTGGGGATTAACATTAAACAGTCACATTTTGTCCCATTGGGATGAGAAATAAATTGATTCCTGACGGTATTGGAAGAGCTGGCTTTGGTTTTTTTGGCCGGGGATGAATGATTGCCAGCTGTGACACAAACATACTGAAGCCAAAACAAACATTTATGATCAGGTGCAGAAGATGTTGGAGATCTTCATGCTCCAAACCATATGCCCTAAAGTTCAGCTCAGGACTGGACTGCACGGCGTCTGCAGACCTCCGGTGGAACTGCCAGAGATCTGCCCCAACCAATGAAACCGGAACAGAGGTGAAAGCTCTCCCCGACCCTTCCTGCACCAAATGACCCCTGGTGCTTGAGCTGGTGCCGTCCAGGGTCCCGAGAACCATCTGGTGAACCACAGTTTTTGAGCTTAACTCTTCTAATCATGGAATCAAGACAAAGCACAGTTTACGACGGACCATGACATGACAAGACTGTGACATATCAGCACATGAAGCCAAGGGTGTGGCTCTGTCTGAACAAAAGATGAGTAAAAAATGAACAAAACGAAGGAGAAAATGGCTCGAAATGAACAAAACGTTCAAGAAAATGAAAAAAAAAACCAAGAATAAACATAATTAGTAAAAATAAACAGAATCCTCAAGAATATCAACAAAAATGAAGACAATAATCAAGAGAATAAAAAAAGTAAAATTAGTACAAATCAACAAAATAATCAAGAAAATCAACACAGACAATAAATAGGCCAATGACCAAAAATGAACAAAATAATTGAGAAAGTGAACGAAATATCTAAGAAAATGTGCAAAGATGAACCAAATGACCAAGAAAACGAGGGGGGTGGGACGAAATATTCACAATGAAACGATAAAATCAACAAAATGAGAAAAAATAAGCAAAAACATACATGATAATCTAAGAAAAGTGAACGAAAACAAAGAAAGTAAGGAAATGTAACAAAAAAATCAAAGTATGTGACAAAATGAAGCTAAAATAAGTAAAGCAAAATGAACGAAATAACCAACATGAACTGAAATGAAAATTCATACTGAACTGACGTAATAGCTGCATTTTAGTCCATGCTGTGGATATAATGCGCATATGCTGCCCGTCAAAACTTTGAGAACAGCATCAATCATTTCCGTATTCAGGACAGTCAAACTAGACAAGACGTTCAAAACGTGAGTGATCGTGAAACTATACGCTGAGGGCGGGGCCACGGATTTTGGGGCCTCGTCATACATAACCTGTTGGAACCAAGGGGCAACGACCGGGGCCGATGCCAAAGTAACTTTAAGTTGTAATTCCACGGCTTGGCCACTGGGGAACCGATCGTCCGGCTCCAAGAAGCTTTTTTTCCATAGATACATGTGATTCTATCTGAAAATGCTAAGCAAATACATTTTTTTCATGGTTCATCATGGTCTCAAAGGTTTTATTTGGATCCTTTAAGAAGTAACATGATGATCCATCTTTAACTTTTTGCTCCGTTATTAAGACATTACAGCAAATAATCCAACAAATCACTGCTGTGCTGGGGTTTGATTGACATGTCACTATAGTAACTCGTGATCGACCGATATGGGTTTTTCAGGACCAATACGATTATTAGTAGCTAAGGAGGCCCATAACTGATATTTGGGGCCGATATTCATTTGCAGTAAAAGTGTAAAAATTGGCGTAAAAATGTTGAATAATACAAACACTCAACTTTGTTTAAATGCCCAAAGCATGTTTATTTAATTAAACCAATAGAAAATAAACAGGTCCAGAAGTGCATGGATCCTCGACTCACAAGTTATTGTAGTCGTCAGCTGCAGAGTTTTTCATGTGACTTTCACATAAACACACACTATTCTCCACATTACATACATTCAACCCATTGATAATACATAGTCTGCTGAGAGCAGGACCGACAAGCTAATGTTATGCTGCATAACTAGTCAGCCTTCATCTCAGCGTACTTTCCTGCAACAAAACAAGACTGTAGTGAATTTCTTACTCTCTCTCAATCACACACACAGGCTTCTACAATCACGCACTGTTTCCATGTCCATATCACCAACAGCATTGTTTCAAGTTATTCACACATATGTCGGGAGGTGCTACTAGCTTAGCAGAGCTGCTAATGTTTACTCCGCTCATACGTTATTCTGCTACGCACTGTAACGTTAGAAGAGGTCGTGAGATTTAGAGCAGTGGGATGCTATTACAATTTCGGGAGCATTTTACCTTCGACACGTGTTTGAGCAAACACAAACATGTGTGTTTTGTCGTGTGCAGAACCACACGACAGGACTTTATGACTCCGCCGCGTGTGTGTGTGAGGACAGTTTCCACTTCGGTGTCTCTGCCACTTACACACACTGTGGATGGTTTAACCAATCAGATGGTGCCGTGGGCGGGACAACGCTGGAGACAGAAGTGGCAGGAGAGAGAGAGAGAGAGGGGTGGAT
Source organism: Pseudamia nigra (assembly GCA_029823295.1). NCBI lineage: Eukaryota > Metazoa > Chordata > Actinopteri > Kurtiformes > Apogonidae > Pseudamia > Pseudamia nigra. Next base: position 9,802 of record JAQQAE010001129.1, read on the forward strand.
GAGCTGAAATAAAACACTTTTTAACTGATTTCTTGATATCGGCCTGTCGGCTTGGCAGAGATCTGCACTCGCTGAGTGCTTTCCAGTTTGTACGTCGCTTAGACAGGATGCAGTGGCAATAATTTTGCAATATATTGTCTGAAAAGCATTACATGATATTACAATGCCTAAATCCGTAAAGCAAATGGTAAATAAAAGTATGTGTCTACTGTAGGTTGAAATGTTCAGAATGACATTTTCAGCCTGTAGTTGCAGCTTGGATGTTGTTTTCATGTTTCCCTTTGACAAAACAACTTCATACGTGAAAAATATGACATGTAAATACATCGCATGGAAGACGGCCTCGCTATGTCACTACTTTCACTGTGAAGACTGAAGTTTTGCTCCCTTCATACATCATATCAGCTTGAATAAGAAGCCCTTCAAGGTCCACTGAGCTTACAAGTCAACAGATGTGTTTCCAAGGCAACCGACCCAACTCTGCCCAATATCCAAAGCTAGTAGGATGTTTTTGTTTACTGTTCTGTAAATATTTACTGTCACGAAGATTTCCCTTGACTGCCTCTGTACATTTTCCTGTAACTCTGTGATACTCTGGTAATAAGTATGTGCTTTATATCTGCGCGTCACTTGCAAAGCTATCATTAACTGAACAAATTCCATGCAGCTGTTAAACTTCTCTTGAAGGCCTTGTGAGTGCATATGGTGGAGGATTCAGCTCGGTTTCGGAAATCGGAGGAGAAACAGTGGAACATCTGGTCTTTACCCTGGACGGAGAACAACAGGCAGTGGTGAAATGAAAGAGAAACTCATGCATTGTGAATGTGCACATAGCCACAGCAAGGCATACTTGGCTTAAATCATTTGCCACTAATACCCAAATCTACGCTGATCCACAGCGGTGCAGCACCAGGATCCCATTAACATCAACTCTGAGACACATCTGGATGCTGCTTTGATTCCACAGGCTTAATGTAAATCAATTTGGTGATCACTGACAAAGACAAGCTGAAACGTGATGAAGATGTGCAGCTGGATGCTCAGAGTGATGTTTGTCTAACGACCAAAACCTGATAAATTGAAAAAAAGAAGAGGTTTTAAAAGAAAATAAGGGAAAGAGGAAAAATAAAGAGGGAAGATAAATTGGCAAAGGATTGTGCAGACTTTACCAGAGACAGAGACAAGTGCACAGGCAGGGTCAACGCAGACTTTGACGCAGTCTGCTCGTAAACTTAAGCTATAGGGATTCTCTGCAGCGCTGCGAAACTCCGCTAAGACCCTGTCTGGAGCTCGCAGGATTATTATCACTGCATCTGGCAGGACGGAGCAATCCATTAGCTCAATGCCATAGGTCGGTGACAAGCTCCATGCTCTGCAGCTTTCACCGTCCTCCTCCCCTCTGCCCAGACTGAGAGGTGGGATGGGAGACGAGCAGATTCGTGTTACTGCCATGTATGTGCTTTGTATTGTGGTGTTTGAAGATGAGGATTTACTGATGGAAACATTTTTAATGCCATGAAAGTCACTGTACTTTTGAAAACAAAATCCAATGAATAACCATTTAAAAAAAAATTGTATCTGAGAAAATGTTTGTTTTTTCATTGTGCATTTTCTTGCCTTTTTGCATCGTTCTTAGGTTGTTTTTGTCTTTTTGTCTTTTACGTTACTACTCAAAAGTTTGGATACGACTTCTCTTTCACTGTTTCTTCTTTATTTTTCCAAAATGAGACAGAATAAACGTGGAATTGTGTTGTAAATAAAAATTGTGAAACAACAGAGAACATGTTTTATATTTTAGGTTGTCCAGAGTAGCCTGTTCTCTAAGCTACCAAGACAACCCCCTGTAATCTAAATCCTGTCCGAACCCTACGTGTTGGTACAGAGCTTGAGGTATGTTCTATTATAGCCCTGGGAGATGTGTTTTGCCCTATTCTGGTTGGAGGATGATGGTGTGCCATGGAGTCCGGCTCTCCGGCAGTCCGTGCTCGGCCTTCTGATGATTCGGCCACGCCGCGCTAGGGTCGCTGGGTGGCGCAGTCCAGAGTTTTTTAAGGTGAATGTATACAATAGTGCTCGCGTGCTACCGTACTTAAAAGTTCGATCACACTGTCAGTGGCTCAGTCAGGTCTTTCAGCTCTGCCTTTACAAACCACGCCCGCATCCTCCGAATATGTGCCGTGTCATTGAGTCCCTGAGCTGACAACTACGCCTACGGAAACTGCGTCACAGCACTACTGCACAAATCAATACTATGTGAAGAAACAGTCCATTACTTTAATGATTGATTGAAGGTAACTCAACCCATAAATTCCCAAGAACTTTGAAAGTGTCCCCGAGCACAGTCACCAAAACCATCAAACACAATCTGAGGTGCGGTAAATTGGTTTCCGAGGCTGGATTGATTTGATTTGACAGAGTGACCAACCCATCACGGGTTTATAAGACACCACATTAGAGTTACAGGTTTCTCAACGTACTGCCTTCTTTGTCAGGCTTCACAGCTGAAAGTTGCTGAAGATGAAATTATTAAATTAACCCCGTGAATCTGATAAGAGAACGAGTGCACTAAGCTGTCATCAAAGCTAAATGTGTCCACGTTGGACAATCTAAAATATGAAACATGTTGTGGGTTGCTTTACAGTACAATAATAATAAAAATAAAGAAAAACACTTTAGAAGTTGTGTCCAAACTTTGGACTGGTAATATACAGTTTGTACCTTTTTTTTGTATATTTTAATCTTTCCGTACCTTTCATCATCTTTTTGTTTTTTGTGTCAATTTTGTCTTTTTATAAATTTTTTTTTGTTGTGTCATTTTTAACATATTTTTCATGTTGTCTTCCTCATTTTCTGTCTCTGTGTATTTTGTGCCTTTAGAATCTTTTACATCATATTTGTCTTTGTGCTTTTACGACATTTTTTGCCTTTTTCTTTTTAAATCTTTCGGTTAATTTTAATGTTCTTGCATCTCTTGCTCATATTGTAAAACCACAAATAACTGGCTTCTTCAAAAATCAGCCTTAAAACTGATTGAAAAAAGATGTTTTTTTGTGATCACTGTCAATACCAGCTGCTGTGCTTGAATATTTGTTTGTGGCAGCCCTCGAACCGGATCAGTACGAGAAAGACGAAAGCTCAAGAAAAACACGAGTGATTTATCGTTATTAAAAAGCTACGTGATTTAGTGTTCTGAGGGGAAACATCCGACTGAGAGGGACAACTCCGGGGATAAAAAACATCTGGGTCTGTCTTGAGTTTTATTGAATACATGGAAGTTGATATTAGCGTACAGTGCGGCGGCTCAGCTATCAGCAGAGCCTTCGCTACAGGAAGGTCCTACGTCACCGGGCGCCCTGAAAGACAATAGGGCCGCCTGGTTCTTTTACAATGTGCACACTCGGACAGGAAACAGACCACAAAACCAACCCCCATCTGTCCCCTTTTACCGCTTCTCACACTCACTCAGTTTCAGGAGGCATTTCGGAGGCTTCCAGAACACCATATTCAGTCATATACATGTGCGCCAGGAACTATAATACACAATTTCCCATAAAGTAGAGCTCTGAGATGCAGCCAAGGGTGTAATCGAGAACTATCACGATTAATGTCAAATCCTTATTCTATGCAGATTAAATTTAAAGGCTAGGTTTTGGATTCTGAGTGAACGCAAACAAGTATTTGCGGTTTTAATTTCTCGTAGATGCAGTAAGACAAAAATTATGTAAAAGGAAAGATGCAAAAAGATGAAAGAGGCTAAAACAGCAAAAAGGCCAAAGTAAAAAACAAAGATGTAAATGACAAAAACAAGATTAAAGAAGAAAAAAAAGCACAAATACAATGTAAAGTTGCAAAAAGATGTCAAAGGTATGAAAAAATGAAAACGAAAATGATGAAAAAGACAAAAAAGACAAAAAGAGGAAATCTATGTGAAAATGGCAAAATGACATACAACATTCAACCCTATAAAAAATAAATAAAAGTTACAAAAATTAAAAAATGACAAGAGGCAAAAAACAAAACATTTCAAAAACATGACAAATCAATAAAAATGACAATGTTTTTTTTTTAATGACATACCGGTAAGTTTTAAAAAATGAGGAAAAAGAGGCAAAAAGACAAAAAACTCAAAATATGAAAATTAAAACTATAAAAACAAAACAAAAACTGTTTTAATGAGGCAAAAGACATAAGAAACTTAAAAACATGAAAAATCAATAAAATTTACAAAGTTAAAAAATGAGGTAAAAGAGGCAAAAACAGACTTAAAAGAGAAAAACAATGAAAAGACAAAGAAGAGGAAAAGAAATTAAAACAGCAAAAAGGCCAAAGTAAAATACAAAGATGTAAATGAAGAAAACAAGATTAAAGAAACAGAACAAATACAATGTAAAAGTTGCAACAAGATGTCAGAGGTATGAAAAAATGAAAAAGAAAATGATGAAAAAAGACAAAAAAGTAAAAACAACACAAAAAGAGGAAATTATGCAAAAATGGCAAAATGACATACAACATTTAACACTATAGAAAATAAATAAAAGTTACAAAAATTAAAAAATGACAAGAGGCACAAAACAAAACATTTCAAAAATATGACAAATCAATAAAAATGACAAAATATTTTTTTTAATGACATAAGTTTTAAAAGAATTAGGTAAAAGAGGCAAAAAGACAAAAAAACTCAAAATATGAAAATAAAGTTATAAAAACTAAAAAAAATTGTTTCAATGAGGCAAAAAAACAAGAAACTCAAAAACAATAAAAATCAATAAAAGTTACAAAGTTAAAAAAAAGACAAAAAATTCAAAATTACGAACAACAAAATAATGTAGTAATTTAAGAATATGCAAAAAGGCAAAAATATAAAAAAACATTAAAAATCAATAAAAGTTACAAAAATTAATAGAAATGATGTAAAAGGGGCAAAAAGACATAAAAGACTCCAAAATATCAAAAATCAGTCAAAGTTACAAAGGTAAAAAAGGAGGTAAAACAGTCAAAAAGACGCACAAAACTCAAAATATGAATAAACAATAAAAGTTACAAAAAAGTTAAAAATTACCTAAGAGGCAAAAAGCAGAAAACAATGTAAAACAGGCAAAAAAGATGAAAAAAAAATAGGAAAGTACCATGAAAAACACAAAAAGATGAAAACAATCTAAAACAGGCGCTGAAACTTGAGTTGTTATCATTTCGGAGACGACAAAAAAATGTTCATCAAGACAAATCATTACCTTTAAACACCACAATGTAAAATAAACATAGATAACACAGAGGTTTTGCTGTGTTTAGTCTTCTAAGTTGTCAGTCTTGATTTGTGAACAGCCCAGAGATTATCTTGGATCATGATTGGCGCTACATAAATGCAACTGAATTGAATAAATATATATATCACGACAATGGTAGCTATCAATTCATCGCCCGTCTCTAGCCCACGTGGCTAACTTCCCCAGAAGAGTTTAAGGCCGTTGTGTCTCCTCAAGGGCAAAAACATCTCCACATCCTGCCCCGTCACGTTATAAATCAGCAGCGGAGGAGGACGGCACAAATCTTCCGTTTAACAGCAGGATCTAGTCCGACTCCTTCAGAATGAAGCCTTTTTGTGGGTCTGTTCATCAAAGAGTCCACAAGCAATTTGGCACGATGCGAAACTCATCTGGCCTTTGGCAAAATCCTCCCAACTGGCGGTGATGTCATTTTTGTGCAAGCCGTTAAATCATGATGTCAAAGACGGGGGGGTGACAGAGGTTTTAAAGTGCCCGCGAGTTGCCTTTCTGGACAGTTTATCCTTCCTGGCGGTGTCGCGTGAGGCGGCGTGACGGCCACGTTTAAAGGAGTGAAGAGGGTCGCACTGGCAACGTGAAGCTCCACGTCAGGAAGGAATGGAAAAGGCCGTCGCTGGCCCAAGCGGTTGATTTGGTTGTGATGAGGAGCAAATGTAATGATCTCATGTGGTTGAAGCGGCAAGAGCTGGAACAATCAGAAGTTTGGACACACCTAGTTCTCAACATTGTCCGTTACTAAAGCATGGAATTATGTACTGAACAACAAAAACGCTTCATATTTTAAGCTGTCACAAGTAACCACATTTAGCTTTGATGGCTGCTTCGCACACTCATGGCATTCTCTCATCAGATTCATGAGGTAGTCGGGCCAAAATGATTTTAAAGTCATGCATAGGCCTCGACAACAGTTCATTTGTGCCTGTTCTTGTCTTTTTAATGTGCTTAAGACCATCAGTTGTCTTGTGCAGAGGAAAGGTGGGTACAGCGTCAATAGTCCTGTTAGTGTTACTACAACTACTGTATAAATCCATACAGTGGAACCCCGGGTTACGAGGAAGACGTCAGGCAAAATTTTGTATCATCTCACCCAGGTTATGAGTAAAATAGGTCCGGAAGGGAGCATATGCTACTCACTGACCGCCTGGAAACGTAGACGTGAAACTGTTCATTCCAGTGTTTTACATTACCGGTACTTTTTCCTTACCTTTTGTGTCCGTCTTCCATCGCTCCCTGGATCCTGACTACAGCCTCTGTCTTCCTCCTGTGGCCTTGACCTGCATTTTGTCCCGTTCGTACCTCTCCCTGTGGCTGTTCCGATCAGCCTCTGTCTCTGCCTGCTCTGTTTGCGCCGTACCGTAGCTCCATACGGCTTCTGCATTCTGCCTTCACTCGCCTCGTGTGGTCTGCGTCTCCGTCCCAAACAGCTCTTCCCATAACAGAAACTCGCACTTTTCTTGTCTTCATTATCTGTCCCGTGGCTGTGGCTAAGTGGCTACACACACATTACGTAATGATGTCACCCACCACTGTCACACCCACTTAAAGCAACAGGCGCTTGCCCTGTAACAGGAGTTGTCTTGGAACGGATTTATTGGTTTTACATGTATTCCTACGGGAAAACCGTGCCCGCCTCACGAGTTTTTCGCTTCACAACCATGATCCCGGAATGGATTAAACTCGTAACCCAGGGTTCCACTGTGTTATGGAAAAAAGACAAAAGACGTCATTACTTTCAGAAAATGAAGGTCAGACAAACCCTAGAACCATTGAAGAGGAACATGTGTCCAAACTTTTGACTGGTCGTGTAAACTCTGGAACCTATTTAGGAGAAAACATTTACATTGTGGTCACAGTGCTAACACTGCATCTGAGTATATATTGCTAAAATGTTAATTCTAAACACCAACAAAATATCAGATGAAGCCTACTGGTAAGTTGTCTATTTAGTTACTTATGTTTACACTAGTTACATATGGATCTACTACCTCGTAAAAGGCACAATGATCGAAATTGAACAGGCATCACACTGGATTACCGTGTTGCCAAATGGCCAACAAATGATAAAAATATAGACTGCTGCTCAAATATTTTACTGTGAAAAATATACATGTACCTTTGAGATTCCATACCAATAACTTACTTTGAATTCTCAAAATTTTTTTTGTATGGGTCTTCTGAGACACTAAAATCACGATGAATTTATGAAATCTATAGGGCACGACACAGTCTAGATTTCTTTCCATTAAATGTGCATTTCCAGTTGCTCGGTGTACAACAGGTTGTGCCGACCAAATTATTCATAGCCTCATTTTTATGGAAAACAGCAGCAGAATGCTCCATTTCTTCTGCACTGTTTATTGGAACAATGTGTAGTCGAGTCTACAGCACCAACGTATGACAACATTAAACACTCTGGTTTATTCACACCACATCAGTTCATGGAAACACGCGTAATTTGCCTTTAGAAACTTTTCTAAAGTTTCCATCAAATTGTCTTGATATTTTGTGAAAATGCGATGACAGTATGGTGGCAGATTTAAACGTGAGTCAACCACTGGAAAGTTTGACGCTTTGACAGCGAAAAGAAATGCCCTTTCTTCTACTGAATACTACTGTGCCTTCAAATGAATGAGTCTTAAACTCATGCCATGTTGTTCTGTCAATCAGACCTTTTTTCTGGAGACTAAGTTCGCCATCATTTTGGTGCCATTGCACCGGTCACAACAACTGTCTCATTAAAAGGTCCCGTATTAGACACATTTACATCTCTACTGCTTACGTGTGGCTGTTAAATACTTGTGTAATGGTGTTATCAAGATAAGAAGTGTTGATTTGATTTTTCTCCTTACTTTCAGAAGGTAACTCGAAAAGCATAAAGTTTAAAAAACACTTTTTCACAATGTTTTAAGCAATATCAGTGTATTAGTTTTGTTTACTAAAATGTTAGATTGGAGGTCAAGATAAGTTCCGGAAGACTAAGAAAAATATCACAGAGAACCACTCAAGATTGCTAGAAACGGAAGTCAGAACCCCCGTGTGACTGCAAAAGTCCCCAGGAAGATTCTGCAGACTATGGAGTTGTGGTACACTGTACAGCTCTTCAGCAACAACTGCACAAATATGGCCATCATCGATGAGTCATGAGAAGAAACCTCTCCTGTGTCCTCACCACAAAATTTGATCTGAATTCTGAGTAATACACTGATATTGCTTAAAATATTGCGAAATAGTGTTTCATGTTTAACTTTGTGACTTCTGGAGATCATTTCCTCTTCCACTCTCTTCTGGCTCTCATCGAGGGCGGACACATCTTCCTCCTCCTCTCCTCTCCCCAGCTTTGGAGCCCTATCAGCATTGCTCGCTAAAACCTAAATCACCATGGAATTGATCAGCTGGACCCTCAACGCAATTGACGCCCCTTTGTCAACCAGGAAGACGGGTTCGGGGGAAACCGTGTGTTCCGATCGAACATTCACTGCTGGGTACGTAAGAGATTCCTGGGATTGCTGGAAGCGTATCTGCCTCGCACCTATGTCAATAGAGGATATAGAAGATCTTTATCTATTTGAAACCATGATAACAGGATTTCGGCTCATTGGTTTATGCATTTTCCTGGTGTGTCACTCTATTAGGAAGATGGAGGCAGCCGCCCAAAGCCCCGTAAAGGTGTCTCTGCAATTGGATCAGCTGGGGATGGCCATCGCAGTGCAACATGGGATGATTTCTGAGATAACTCAAACAATGGTCAATAACATGGAGTTGCTGGTGGCTCTCCAAGGTGGACAGAACTTGAAGTCATCTTGGATTGGAACAGATGGACTCATGGAGGGGAAACCACTTATCTCCCTCGAAGAAAAAGGAATGTATTTTTATCTTTGTTTTGGCTCCCTCTGGTCTGTGGACGAGCAAGCTCATGCAGCTGCAAAAATCCCCCGGACAGCGCTCTAAACCCCCTCATCCTCCATGTCTTATCACAATTCACCATGCATATGACACAAGATAAACTCCTCTGACGTGTGTCGCCACGGCAACTTGCTGTGGTATCTGTCATCACTGGGACATGCTGGCTGGGGGCAGTATCTGTGGACTGGAAGGGCACTCCAAGGACAAGGCATGAAGTTACCATACTCACACATTACCAACACCCTCTGTAAAATGCTTTGAAAATGAATGTCATGATGCAACGGAATGCTAATTGCCTGCAAAGAGGTTTTTTCTATGTCTCCAAAGCTGTGCTCCCCACAGGAGCTCAGTTCTGGGACTGTAACGTTTTTGCTCTCTAACCCATTGTGTATAAAGGTGGTGCGACCCCTGGTTGCTGCAGCCTATCCCCCTCTAGTAGGACAATGAAATTTCATTTTTTTCTGTACTACTTGCGGTTGGAAACAAATGACAATAAAGTTGACCAGGGGTGCCCAAACTTTTGCATGCCACTGGAAAGAATACGGAATGTTTGTTTCCCAAACACCAGTCAGACATATGTCTTACGGAGCTTATGACACTTGTGTAAACATTGTCAGGGAATCAAATAAGTGCACTCTCCAAAATATCGACATGGAGGTGCTATTTATGAAGCCTGCCGAAGTTACCATATATGGTTCCTTACCCACTAAAGGGTTAATGTAACGAAATAAAATGCAGAATAAAGAGGACTGAGGAAGTCCAATGTGTCAGTTCAGCTGTTCTACAACAGTTGTCATGTTGCCGCATAAAAAGCCTGACGGCCCAGGTGTATACCACTAAAAACATCACTCGTGGGCCAAAATCTTTTCGGAAGTGAGCATCTGTTTCAGCCACTTGGCATCATTCCCAACTGCTGTCAAACATGCTTGTGTAGTAAAGCAGAAAAAAAGTGACCCTGCTGAGGAAAATGCCAAACGTATTCAAAACAACAGGGCCAGCGCTTCCTCCCTGAGATGCAGAGCGAGAACACAGAGTAGTAATCACAGAGGAGTTACGAGATGGAGCGCTCTGTGCTCACCGAGCGACCTCCTTCCCCTCCTCCTTCGGTAAACTGCTTTCACTTGTTTTCTTTTTTGCTTTCACCGCCCTGTTCTGTGCATTTTCTCTCAGATTTCCTGGCTCGAACAGTGGTTAAAAAAAAAGGGGGGGGGGAGGGGGAGGAGCGAGGACAGCTGATGGAGAAAATCTGTGGAAAATAGGGTTGGCATTCTTTTTCTCTGTTTTCTCTTAGACAATTTCCAAGGAGGATCAGAAGTAAAACCACTGATAATTCTCAAAGCAATTACTACAAATGTGAAAATACACGCAGCGCTTTGTGTGCTCATTTGAAATGGCAAAAGTGACTTCACGTCAAACTTCTACGTATGCAGATTTCAGAGCAAAAAATAAAAGAACACAAATTACTTCCTCCGATGCGCCATGAGCAGCCAAATCTTCTCTAACGGTTCACCTGCAAAAGATTTCCTCCTGAAAAACAGATGCTTCCTCAGCGAAACAAACGTTTCTGCCTGTTAGGTGCAGCTGTGGGGCTTCAGAATAAGTTCCACCAACGTTCTCGATAGCTAAATTTGCGGCACTGCTTCAGTTTTCCTTGCGCTGCTTGGATCAGAAGATACATCGCTGCAATGACAAAATGATAAAAGCTGCATGTACGACGTAAAGTGAGGATAACAAGTTAAACCTTTCTGTCCCGACGGTGATGACACACAAAGCCTCTCTGTATTTTCATATTTGGCAACGGCAGATTCAGCAGTGAAACACTATATATCTAGTTGAGTAAACACAGCTAAATGGGTCGTCAGAGTGTGAAGTTGGTTTACAGACGGAGTGTGAAGGATTGTGGGAGATTGCGGGATGTTGGAGACAGGAGTTTTCTCGAATGGAGGTGTTTAGACTGCGCAGCTGACCCTCACTGTCTCCGAGTGGGAATGTCAGAAAACGGGGAGAAAGGAGAAAAACGTCCTGTTGTGTTTGTGTTTCTTCATTCCACAGGGAGTCATGCATATCCAGCTTAATCCGGGAATGGTGCAAAAAAATGTCAATAGCACAGACAAAAAATATCAGTTTGTCAGGGGTTGTGTTTTCAACACCACTGCTAATGAAAATCTGACTCGGGGAAAATGTAAGTACAGAGAAGAGGTTAAAGTTTCACTGATGCATATTTATCCTACTAAAACTGCTGCGCGAAATGTTAACTAACAAAATGTTCAGTGCTAAGTTATCTAATAGTAAATACTGGATTATATTCATGTTATGTGCATATGTACATACTGTATGATAACCAAAACAAACGTTTCCCCTCTCTGTTGAACAATAATTTAAGACACTGTAACCATGTCATATTGATCTTGTCTATCAAATCCTTATATTTTGAAGAATTCTAACTGGAGATGTACGTATGCCTCATTTTTGTGCCATAGCATCAGCTGTAACTTTCACAATATATTAATGCTAACTTAATACACAACCCCAATTCCAAAAAAGCTGGAATGCTGTGCAGAATGTTAATAAAAAAATGAATGCAATGATTTCCCAATCTTAATAAACCCATATTGTATTCCCAATAGAACATAAACGACAGACCAGACGTTGAAGTTGACACATTTTACCATTTCATGGAAAATATTATCTCCTTTTGAATTTCATGGTTATCATATGTACATATAACATGAAGTATCCAGTATGTACCATTTAGATAATTTAGCACTGAACATTTTTTTTTAGCTAACATCAAGGGGCAACGACTGGGGCTGTTGAGTGAGGCCAATGCGGCAGTAAATTGAAGTTGTAGTACCACCGCTTGGCCACTGGGGAACCGCTCATCCAGCTCCAAGAAGCTTTTTTCCCCATAAACATACTTCTATCTGAAAATACTAAGCAAATAAATTTTTTTCCATGGGTCATCATGGTCTCAAACGTTTTATTTGGATCCTCTAATAAGTAACGTTATGATCAATCTTTAACTTTTTGCTCCATTATTAAGATATTACAGCAAATAATCCAACAAATCACTGCCGTGCTGGGGTTTGATTGACATGTTGCTGTAACATTTTGCAACAACTTCTTACGTAAGTAGGATCGAATCAGACGTAAACTTATGATGAATTAACCTGTGATCAAATCGCCACAAGTAATGTTTGCCACAAATCAAAGACGCTACATGTGCATCATACACTTCACCAGTAGTATGAACGGCTTCAGTGGCTGCTTTCATCGTAGCCATAGTCACAAATATTGAGAATGTTGTATAGATTAATCAAAGTTATTAATAAGATCAAAATCATTGATTAGTTCCCATTCCTTTCTGTTTACTAGGGATGTAATGCAAGATCTTGTGAGAATGTGTTGCTGACGTGGAGACAGATGGTCTCAAACACTCGGTCTCACTTTTCATGTTGGAATAAATTGGGAGGGGACCTGCTCCTGGGGATAAACCATAAGACACTGAAACTGAAAGTAACTGCAGTGAACCACAGGTCTGGTTAAAGGCTAAAGCCAGTCAATTTCACTAACATAACTGTGTTACGATGTAGGGTTTCCATAGGCGTGGTTTTTGGCAAGGATTTACTGATTTGACACATTTCGGAGGATGGGGGCATGGTTTGTGAACTTTCATCAGCGTAATGAGGTGCAGCTGTGGGAAACAAAGTTGATTTAAACAGCTGTGTTCATGCAGGAACAAAAAATAGGGAACTGAGGACTTAGAGACACACGAAGAGAGTTTTTGACCTGCTGAGAGTAGCTCCGAGTGGAAGCAGAGCTGAAAGACCTGAGTCATTTATCCTCGAACAAAAAGCATCAAACTTTTAAACAGCACACTGACACTGTTTGTATGTATTCACCTTAAAAAACTCTGGACTACATCACCCAGCGTAACTAGCGCAGGGGTGAACGAGTCGTTGGAAGTACGAGCGCGGACCGCCGGACAGACGGGCTGTGGCGGTGCCGGTCGGATTCCGGAGCCGGACGTGTGGCGATAAGTTTTGCAAACACACACTTGCTTCCTCCGATAAAATAGGACAAAACACATCACCCAGGGCTAGTAACGAGTACATGGTTACAAAAAGTGATACTAAATATTAACTTAATTTGACATAAGTCCACTTATAGGGTTAGTTAACATTACATTAACGTATAACGACAACAGCCAGTTGTTGTATGATTCAAGCAGATATAAAATGGCATGCAAGTAACTAAGAAAAAATAAGTGTTGTGGTGAAATACTGCTCTATGATGCCATTGACAGGCTCTTATCATGTACAGCTGTGGTCAAAATTATTAGCCCCCCCCCCGTCTTTTCCAAATGCTTCTCATGTTTCTCACTCCAGTTCTGGATCCTTGGAAACTCTCGGATAAAGTTGTAAATCCTTCTCATGCTTTGTGTCCATCAACAATCCTTCTTCTCGGATCTGAACTCAAACTAGATTTTGTTTTTTGACACGATGCTTTTATAAGTGATTCCTCAAATCCCTTCTGAAGTGAATACTGCACACGGGTCATTACTCAGTGAAAGAGTTGTGGTTTGTGATATGCTTGGAAAAAAAAAAGGTCAGTTCTTCTGGAGGTTAATAAAATTGACCCTGATAATAACTCTGTAATGGTTGGCAAATAAAATAACTAGGTGCTAGTAATTTTGACCTCGGCATACACATATTTTTTTACATAATGTAATGTAGAAATGTTCCCTGTTATAACTTAAAACAGAGAAATGTAAAGGACTTTTCCTAGTGCTGGTGTTTTCTGGTGTGGAAGGACAGAGTAAACTTTTCCCCGTCATTGTTATCACTGTTTTGTTGGTCCTTGGCCGACAAAGAGGAAGCTGGCATTGTTCCCTCGGCTACCTTCCTGGTGCCATTATAAACGGGTGAAGTAGCTGACCCCGAAGCTGCTGCTGCTCCGACATGATCAACACCCCTGCGAGTCTGCGTTACATCAGCAGTTAACGCTTGGCAAGAGCTCCAGCTGATAACGCAGGATCAAAACGGTCCGGAAGAGTTACTGCACACAGGCCGAACACGTCGGGAGTGTTGTCGGCGTTGCTCTTGCCATGTCTAGGCCGCATTCCTTATGAACCCTGAATTTGTGTGTGCCAAAGAAAACCCTTGAGGCCCAGATGGGGGGGTCACAATTTGACCCCCTGCTGGGAGATGCTCAATTTCATCCCACAGGAAGGATTATACTGGTCAGGACTGTGCCTCTCAGGCTGCAGCTCGCGAGCAACTCAAGTGGGTCAGGCCACCACAAGCCTGTCTGAATAATAAATGAAAACAGAGACGCGCTGAAAAAAAAAAAAAAACAAAAAAACTCACCAGATGACTGCTGGAGATGGAGAAGGAGTGGAGCTTCCTAATGTTGATTTTGTGGGAATACGATTTGGAGCAGTGAAAGAATAGAAGGTTATGGTATTGATGCTGGACAGGAGGCTGGGACTATGGTTTACTGAAGCACATATACCCATAACTGTTGCAATTCTAAAACGGCATCTACAATATAATATGACTTTTAACCACATCTCCCAGCTATTTATGTTAATTAGCCAAACCTGCACCCACTTTGGACTTCATAATATTACCGGTGGGTGCAATGTCGTGCATGTTTGCCTGAAATCAAAAACAGATTTACAAATGTTCATTATAAACATATTTTCTAAGAATTTAAACAGGGATGATGGACAAAGGTTGAGCTGACTGTACAGATCAGTTGGCGGGTGGATGGATTTAATGTTGTGAAAGCCCTCGTGAATAAGTCCAGTGTTCATTCTTATACTGTACAGCTCACTATATCTTACTCCGTTGATCTTTACAGTACCATGTTTCCCATCAGCCCTATAAACTTGAGCAATCTAAATCACCACATCCAGAATATTACTAGCATGTGGATCAAACTTTGCTGCACGGTAGAACCTATAAGGATATTGTCTTGTTTTGTGTTTTGTTTTTTATCAAATCTTCTAGGCATTTTGGTAAAGTAAAGATGAGCTTTGATTATAAAAATGACAAAAAGCCTTTGGGCTAATAACCACATGACACACTTACAAAATTAGGTTAATCAAATTCTGAGATATTAGTGTGCTAGGTCAGTGTGAAGGGAAATGCTAACTTGATAATAGATGACTCGGCTTATCTAATGGCGAGTTTGCTATTAACAATAAGTCACTGTACCCATTAGCTGGGCTGCGTAAGCTAATGCCCACAGATTACACTGAAACGGAAGCTGACACCAATCTCTGTCCTTCAAGTGCTTTGCTAAATTTGCTAAGTTAGCATCTTTCTCTAGCGCCGCTTTGTACTGTCTCCTGCATATTTATTTCCTAAATTGCAAAGTATTTCCAGAGGGCCCTGTCGCTATTTTCTTTGTCGACCAAAACCAGCCACTTGCCATCTTTAATGAGCTAGCCATAACAAAACCCACCTGTCATGAGCTATTTAGGTAGAATGAACGAGGCACGCGACGAGGAAAAAGTGGTCGAACAAGAGTGTATAAAACCAGGATTTAAACTGTTTCAAATATTCAGGATCAATAAAATTAAATGACTAGAATACACAGTTGCAGTGCTTTTTTGTCCTGGTTGTGTATGTTCTGTGTACTTTTCATATTAGTGTCTTTCTTAGCAGCCAATTAAAATGACTGCGTGGTTCTATTAATGAATTAGAGACATTAGAGCAACACGGAGCCCCGGTGTGACCCTGTGTACATACTATCAGCATGCAGCGGGGAAACGGCCCAGACTACTTCCTGATTAGTTTAGTGGACCACAGGACAAGGGGGGCAGCGACTGGAATCTGCCCCTGTGTGTAAGTATGTGAATTTGAATGTGTGTGTTTTAAGGAGGGGGGATTTGACTGTGGCCGTGGTGGTTCCAGACCGTGTAATTACTCCCACTTAGCATGGAGAAAAAATAACAATTTCAGTCATAACACGGGAGGAAAATTACGGCTGTGAAGCCACCGGCCATGGTCTCGGCTCTGTATGTTTTCTATCTGCACAGGTTGTTCCCCAAATGGACACATTCAGCGCAATTATCAATTTTCCCAAAACACCCGGGGTGCACTTCCAGCAGTTCTTCGGTGAACACATCCAAGTGAATCAGCATTTCCAGCGAAGCCACATGAGTAACAGCTTCCTCTGGATGCACACTCACAGGAGAGATGAACAGCTCACTCTACACCGAGCGAGGTTAATCAGTGCATTAACCTCGCTTAAACAAACTAATTGACGCACATCTTGCATGAAACCAAAAGCACATCTGATGCCTCGTGACGGCCGCTTTTCCTCTCGCCACTCCGTTCCTTTTTACCCGAACAACACCTTGAAATCTTCAGCTGACTGACAGATCTAAACACGGGCTGGAGCTGTTATTTGTTTTCTTGTGGCTCGCTGCAAACCGCAAGAATACTATGTTCATCATGCCAGAGCAAATTTAAGATTGGTGATGACAATGCGCAAGAGGAACGCAGCGACTGCACAGTGTAAGAGTATGTGCGTACGAGACATGCAGGTAGTCCCAGAGGAAGACCTCACCGTACAGAAAACATGACATGTCAGTGCAAATCGTTTGTCCACTGTATTGACAGTGTAAAATGATACCATGACATCCAGTCTTGTACATTTGAATTTTCCTTCAAATATAAAAAACATAGTGCAGTTGTTAATATTTTGCACTGATGCCTCAAGGGAGAGAGTTTATTCAAAGGGTCACTGTAGGGTCGGGGCTGCGTACAATTTTCCACCCCGTTTAGTTTGACGTCAAACTGGACCAAAGTCACTACTGAAGACATCCAAACGGTGACAGAACATGCATGGTGTTATGTATTAAAGATATAAGTGTTAAACGTAGAGTATATTGTACTGGACAAAGTGACCGTGACGTCATCCATTAGTTTGTGAAGGGTCGTTTTGTGGTCAATCAGGTTGTCACTTCCTGGACGACATATTGGAGCCAAAAAGAGGATGGAACTAAATTTGGACGAATAGCAGTGGGGCTTATGAAGGGTTCGTGCCAGGGGACTCATGGGAAGCTAATATTAGCCGCCAGCTCACTGATGCGGTAAAACTTCACCACACAGTGTCAAACAAAGTCATGTCTGAATCGGTCCGACTTCACTAGCGAGCTGTTGCTATAGCGACATGTCAATCAAACCCCAGCACG
>JAQQAE010001130.1:0-27192 GCA_029823295.1 Pseudamia nigra
CCAAACCATCTCAATCTAGCCTCTCTGACTTTGTCTCCAAAACATCTTACATGTGCTGTCCCTCTGATGTACTCATTGTTCAATGTTCAAAATTGTGAGGAGGATCATGAAATCTTCTATTCAAGACGATATCCCCAGCACAGCCTTTATAGAAGTAAATAAATAAAGTCTAAATATTGTAATCACATTGAATCATATACTAAAATTACATTTTTAAAAGATAGGTACATTATAAGTATTTGTTTGATTTTCCTGCTCATTTTTATGTCCTGTTGTCGAGATTTGTGTCGGGAAATATCGGGAGAGATGTTTAAAAGGAGGCAGGCTGCAATTTATGTCAGTTTTCTCCTGGTACTTATATCTTATACATGCCATCTTTATATCAGAATGTTCAGAGACCGTGTAGCTTTTTAATAGGGGTTTAATGTTTACTTAGGCGAGTCTGGGGCGAAAGAATTGGTTGAAACGTGGGGGTCACATTCACTTCTCCCATAACACTGTAGAACAGGATTGGCAAGTTTTCTAAAAAGGAGACCTGATTGAAGTTTATTTCGCTGCGTTTTATCTGGGTGTAGAGAAATACATCCATCTCTCTCTTTTTCATTGGCCCACTATTCTTGTAAAATTGGAGCATATAAGACATTGCTCTCAAATATGGACGCCTTCTTAAAATAATTGCCTAAGTCATTTTTTCAGATTTTTCAGGAAACACAAAAAACTGAACCTGCCTAAGTCACACTCTTGGCATAGGCAATTATACTAAAGGGGTAGAATGGCACGATCTGTTTAACTGAGGATGTTGGCAATTTTACCAGAGGTGGCCAGCATCATGAGATGATTTAGGCAAAAAAATATTTTTTTGTAAAAAAAAAAAAATGACTTAGGCAATTACAGTACTGTATTTTAAGAGGGTGACGATATTTTACAAATGACGAGTTTTGTCCACAAGGAGGGCAGCACAACTCATAGGTGCAACAATGTAATGGGTATCCTTAACTAAACAGTTACATTCTACTAAAAGATATATTATACTATTTTATTGTATTTAATAGAAAGGGTACTTTGAATATTTTTGGTTGCTAAAGATAGGGTTGTTGAACACTGGTTTACAATGTGTTTGGATGTGTGATAAAGAAAAACACTGAAGGAGAAGGCATGTCCAAACTATGGTAGTGCAGGTCTTTTATGGAAGCATGTAATGAGTCTATAATAGTGCTGAACAGTACACTGTAGGTCCCTCCTGGAATCGCCACCTTATCGTGGTGGAGGGGTTTGCGTGCCTGAGTGATCCTAGGAGCTACATTGTTGGGGGCAGTTCGTCCCTAGTAGGGTCTCCCAAGGCAAATTGGTCCTAGTTGACAGGTCAGACTAAACGCCTCAGAAGACCCTTAGGATGAAGAATTTCCTGGGGGCCCACAACCTGCAGGAAGGGTTGTAAGGGTCCAGTGCAGTGTGGTTTTGGTGCCAACCAAAGTCAGGAGCCTGGGAGGTCTAATCCCCCATTGCCAAAACTAGGTGTAACTGGAAGGAGGCCCTGGGGCAGACCCAGGACGCTCTGGAGGGACTTGCGTCTCTCGGCTGGCCTGGGAATGCCTGTGGATCCCCCTAGAGGAGCTGGAGGGTGTGGGTGGGGAAAGGGAAGTCTGTGCTTCTCTGCTTAGGCTGCTTCCCCCTACTCCCCCCACCACTCTGTCCTGGATTAGTCGAAGATGATGGATGGATGTATATTATAGGTGTTATATTACATTCATATCAGTTCAAATAACCAGTCACATTTCAATTCTGACATTTATTCAAAACACTATGTACAAAAGAACTAAACTGAAAATATAAATGTGTATGAATGTGCATTATGTATTCCTACAACACATTAATACAAACATTTCATACTGACAAAAATGAACCCATTTTTAAAAGGCCCAATGTTCCCTAGGATTGTATCAAAATAAAAATTAAAAAAAACATGGGAAGGTGGAAGGAGCAACAAAAAAACATTACATTCTTACAGTCCCACAAGAGACACAAAGGTCATTGTTTTCACAGAAAACACAATATACCGTTAGCTGTCCCACAGAATGGTTGATCATTCATCTGACTTGTTTTAACACTGACAGGTACAGAAAACACAGGCAGCAGCTGCTCTGACAACAGGACGACGGCATGTCTGATGCCCAGGATTGTCACGCCACACACACTCTTTAGGCTTATTGTCTGACTGGAAGCTGCTGGGAAAGCTTACGTACAACACGCACTAGTTTCTTTTTCACATTCAACATCAGCTGCTGTAAGAAAGAAAAAAAACAAGCAGTCTCTCTTCAGATTAACCCAGGAGTTAGGGTTAAATAAAGCTGTTTACACATGTTACAAACCTTCAGGCTTATGCAATCATACCTCAGGCTCAATTTTGTTCATCTTTTATAAAGTGCTTCCTAAATTTTTCTGGCATTGAGGAATTAAATCAGATGGCAACACTATGCTCAAGTGAACTGTTGCATAACAGTCTGACTAAAGGAACTGAATAAATATTAAAGCAATGTCACAATGTACATACACAGTACAACAGCTAAGAGAAGAAGGAATCATGTTTTCGGATTTGAAGGACATTTCCTTTTGGTGGACTGTGTTGAAGGTGTGGAAAGTAATGGAGCAGAAAGGCAGCTAGCTGCAGACATAGTGGTTATGTGTGGTGGCTTTTTCAGTCTCACTGTTAAAAATGATCACAGTTCACAAAAACAGTCTCTTCAGTGATCATCTCTATGTTCTTCTGAGTTGAGCAGGCATTGTCTCAGCTCGGTCACCTGCTGAGACACGTCTGCATTACTGTAGTGACCTTCAGTCCTGATGCTTTAACTGCAGGGTTGTTTCCCCCAGTTGGCAGGCGTCAGCTAGTGTGGGTGCTGGTTGTTAGCTTGGTAATTGGGGGGTAGTGGTGGCCCGTTAACACCCGGGTGGTAAAACGCGCAGTTGCTCTCGTATCGGCAGCTTCCCTTCATCATGAAGTGGCGACACACGGGCCTCTTTGACATATCTAACAAGAAGCCAAACAAACATTGTAATTACTCACTGTACATCACAGGCATAATAATCTCACCAAACAAACTGCTGTGAAAAAGTATTTTCCCGCATCTTAAACCTTTTTTTTTTGTATAACTGTCACACACTTGATCTCCAGGACTCTTGGGAAAACACTGTGGGGACTGACTAGACAAAAGCTGAACTTTCTCAAAGGTCTGCATCGCATCACATTTTGTGTAAAACTAACAGCATGTCATCAGAGTAATAAAGTTCAGGCAGTCAAACACGGTGGTGACAGTATGATGGTGTGCTTTGCTGCTTCAGAACCCACCCCAAAAAAAGAAATCAGGAAGGGGGCAAATATTTTTTCACAGCCTTTACTGCATTTTGGTGATTTCCACACATACCATTCATGTTGTTATGTCCTCCCCTGGGTCCACCCCGGCCCCGGCCCCTGAAACCTGGGTCTCCTCCTCGGCCACGGCCTCCTCGGTGGAAGTGTCCTCCTCTGTGGGGCCCTCCCCTCATGGACTCGTCTCCCCAGTAGTTGCTGTTGTCTCCACGGCCCTGCCCAGGTGGTGGCCCCATCATGCGTGGGCCTCCACTGGCGTTGAAAGGTGGCCCGTGGGGCGGTGGTGGGTGGTTGAAGCGGGGACCTCCAGGAGGGTTGTTTGGTGGGTAGCCACCACTCATTGGCATCTGCATGTGCATGTTGTTCATGTTGTTCACACTGTTCATGTTGTTCATGCCCGGGCCGTGACCCAGCAAACCCGGGTTAACTGTAAAAAAAGAAAAGGTTAACATCACATACAGACTATAGCCGTGGTTTCACATTACCCGGCAATGTTTGGAGGGCCTAGATTTAGTTATGGGACTAAATTTTACCCCATAAAGGTCCTTCACTTCAAGAGACCACAAAGGTGCCACAGAAAACTATGAAAACTGGTTACTTGTGTCAGTGGACAAATTTAACAAATCTTCAGGGGTTTTAGACCATGGTGGAAAATTCAGATGACAAATGCATTGAAACAAAATTTCAACTCGACACTAAAAGTACCAGCAACACTGAAATGTAACTTATTACATCTGGATAATGTAGCTGTGCAACACCAAATAAGATGATGGTTTACCTGGTGGAGGTCCACCCTGGTTCTGGTTCTGCTGCAGGGAGCCCAACAGCTGTTTAATCTTGTCTGGGAAGTCAGGCTGTTTGATCAATTCTTCAGTAGACTGGTTCCCCTGTGCACCCTGAGAGAAATCACACAACATAAGATACTGCACAGACACCTCTTTTTCTGTATTATTGTATTCACATAAATTGCTTCTGAGAAATAAATTATTATTTACCATGATTGATGACAGCAGCTCCTGTACATTTACAGTGGGTGGCAAAGGGTTGCTGACAGTGTTGGAGGCTTGTGGGCTTCGGGAACTGTTGCTTAGGTTGACCATGAGGTTGGCCAGAACTGGCGGCAGTTTGGAGCTCTCATTGGGAGTCATTCCAGAGCCCTGTTGTTGGGATGTGTCCATGGCTTCGGTGTAGCTGTCATCCAGCATGGACGAGTCCTGCACAGGACAGCAAATGGCTCAGCAAAGACGAACACAGGTATAGAAAGTGTAGAGAAAAGACAAACGCGAGACTGCGCGTGTGAGCTGGAAGATGTACTCACCTCATCTAATGGAATAAGGCGTGGAGGCATGGGTTCATAAGGCTCTGGGTCTGGCTCATGTGGACTATCAGGCACACTACATGAAAGAAAAGATGATAAACTGTTAGCACACTACAGCACCACCTACTGGCCTGATGCCAACCTGAAGTTGGACCTTTCTAATCAATTATTTGTGGCGACATAAGAACAGAAAAGTAAAAATGTTTCAAAGTCAGACATGTGGGATCCCAGTTTCTATTTATCACAGCATGCCTGCTATCCATTGCTTACAAATTTAAAATAAAAGCTGGGCAATAAAACAATGATCACTGTTATTGTGATATATTTTGAGATCATCATAATTAGATTTGTCACAATACAAATTTTCTTTTGTCTTTAGGGTACATTCAAGTTTCATTTTCAGCTAAATTTTTTAACAATACATTTTAAAATGCTCCTAAATATTAACTCCAATCACATCCATTTCACTTATTTTGAACTAATATTGCTGGCTTTCACAACATTAAATAAAAATAAATAAAACAACCTGGGCAGAAAATTACAAAATTGGAACACCACAGGCATGGTTTTGTCTTTTACGTTGCTTTAGTCTTGCACCTTTTTGAAACTTCTACATCATTTTTTGTTTTATGTGATTCTCTTTGTGGCATGCCTCGTCTTACGTCTTTTATATTATTTCCATCTTTTTGCATCTATTACATTATTTCTTTTTGTATAATTCACATCATCGTGCTGCATCTTGTTTCATCTTTTCGCATCTATCATCTTTGTCAATTTTTTTTTAAGAATCAGAAACTTTCATAAACTTTTACTATAGAACAAAAACAACTGAAAACTGCACATAAACTAATAGAACTTGGCATTTATCAGTATATCTACTGATATAAACTAATATACAGTAAGGGCTCTGCTTTTTGCCAGGGCACAGCTGTAAATAAGAATGTGTTCTTAATCTGTCTTGGCTGGTTAAATAAAATGAAAAATATTATCACGGTGACACTTTTGGCCATATTGCCCAGCTCAAATTAAACACCACCCAGTTATCATCCGATATCTGCTGTGAAACTTTGCACATAAATTTTAGCGTATTAATATTACCCCCTCCTTGAATCGCCACCGTATTGGGGTGGAGGGGTTTGCATGCCTGAGTGATCCTAGGAGCTATGTTGTAGGGGGAAATTTGCCCCTGGTAGGGTCTCCCCAAAGACAAATTGGTCCTAGGTGACAAGTCAAACTAAGAGCGATTCAGAAGACCCTTACGATTATGCCTTCCTGTGGGCCCACCACCTGCACGAAGGGTCGTAAGGGTGGTTTGGGTGTCAGCTGAGGGCAGGGGCCTGGGTGGTCAAATCCCTGGTTGCCCAAACTAGCTCCAACTGGGAGGAGGCCTTGGGGCAGACCCAGGACACGGTGGAGGGACTCCCGTCTCTTGGCTGGCCTTGAAACACCTTTGGGCCTCCCAGAGGAGCTGGAAGAGACTTCTCTACTTAAGCTGCTTCTCCCATGACACTGACCACAATAAGCCGAAAATGATGGAGGGATATTTCCTAACAAACCTACTTTAAATCATCTTGTGGTCTGTTAAACAAAGCATCCCTTCACACGTATTTTATTTCTTAACCTAACTCCTGCTCCTACCTTTCTTTGCTAAGGAAGATTTCTTGCAGGATGCCCATCTCGCGATCCCTCTGGGTCAGTTTCTCTGTGCTGTTTGCCCCGGGGGTGACTAGGCTGCCCGCTAATGTCAGGGGCCTTGGCGGGGTCCAGGGGACTCTCTCTTCCATGGTGTCGTGAGAGAGCCGACGGGCCATCTCAAACGTCTGCCTATCCATCATCAGCTCTCGTTTGGCAGCTTCACCAAAGTCCTTGATCTTGTTGACATTGACTGTGAAGCAGAGGAGAAAGACGTCATTTGTAAGGACTGTACGTACATCATTAAATTTAGCGCATATTAAAATCTTTTAAAGCCCTGAAGCTGCCATGGAGAATCATATGTGAAAGCTAAAAATATCAAGACCATAACAGGATCCATATAGAACAATCGACAGGTTAAGTTTTCGTTACCTCGCTCGGTCTCATCCAAGTCAAAGTAAAAGTAGTGTTTGAGTTGCTCTTCCTCAGCCCAGTGCACTGTTTTTTTTTTCTTGCCCTTCTTTGTTAGGCTTTCTTCCTCTCCACGTGGCTCTGCCAAAGCGTTTGGCTTCTCACCTACAAACAGCAGAGTAAGACAAAAAGTCACATCACCGGCTTGATTAAGAAACTGAAATGAAAAAGAATCCATTAAAAAAATAAAAATAAATAAAAAAATAAAATCAATGCAGGTATATTACCGTTGTCAGCAGACTCAGGGTCCTCAGACGGGACAGGGGTACCAGGCTGCTCGGGCTCCTGGTTTTCATCAGCAGGAGTTGACGAAGCAGCTTCTGGAGATGATGGTTTAGCAGATGGTTTGCTGTCGAAAGGACTGGGCTAAGGACAACAGGTAAACATGTTATTTTACATCAGATATTTCTACTACATAAGTGACCTAGTACAGATGTTCCAGGATCAGACTACTGACTGTGCATTTTGAGAGTTTCTTTGAGAGAGTGTTCAAGAGAGCAATTTTATTTCTCACCATCACAGCACACGTACAGTCAAATCTCCAAAACCAAATGAGTACCTTGTTAGATGTGGGGGAGGCAACTTTAGTGTTAGCAGCAGTAGTGGCACTGGGTTTCTTTTTCTTGATCTTGATTCCAGGCACTGGAGCAGAGTTCAGGGCATCAAGGAAACCTGTGGCCTCCATGGCTGTAAAGAGGACAAGTGAGAGCAATAAACAAAGCAGTTCATGTATCATCAACATACTGTGAAATCAGTAAAGATCGTGTTTAAAGAAAAGCCTTAACAACAAAGGCATCAAGGTTTTGTAATCATCGCTGTCCTGAGCGCATGTCGAGCATCTTTCATAATTTCCCTTTTCCTACCCGAACAAAGAGAAATCCACCTTTTATCCTTTACAGTCACCTTCATACTGCCTGTCAACTGATGCTACCAATGTCAACTTTGACTTGTCTCGGCAAGGAAAACACAGATAATCTTATTTAACAACACTGCAAGAAATGACACACCTGGGCATTTTCTGCCATGAGTTCTAATATCTTCTGTGAAAAATGTCTAAAATGAAGCTCAATAATACTTTACAGTTTGATTCTTGCCCGTTTCAGATGAGGCGTCATAAGGTGTCTATCATCTCGGATGTACCTTTAGTAGTTACTATTATGTGTAGCGGCATACAGTATCTTCATGTTATGTAATGTTAATGTGAAGAAAAGGGGTATGACTTTATTGAGGTCTGGCAAAATAAGCCATTATGTTGAACTAAAAATAAGAAAGAATGTCACTGAATTTGAACACTGTTGGTAATGTGATTTCATTCAAGTGCACAAGTCAAAATATATAGAAATTGTGACTGCATTTCATAACATCAACCTACAGTGCATGTGTTTAAACTTACGTTGTGCAGGAATGATCTTCACTTTGATTTCTTTGGCTGAATTGGATGGGGTGTTTAGAGGTTTGTACTTTTTCTCTAGAGGTGGAGCATCAAATGGTCCGCTGACAGAAAACAGAGGAGGGAACACATCAGTACCAGTCACCGACCACAGGAGAGCAGCAGTGAGTAAACTGTATGCACTGTGTACACAATAATGAATAACAGTCTATGGGGGTGCACTACCTCGGCCTCTTGAGGACTGGGGGCTTGATGTTGTATTTGTCGCCAAGCTGTGGGGCAGTTGGGGCCTTTTTTGCTGGGGTCGGGTTAGGCGTATCCATCTCTAATCCTAAATAAAACAAACATACAGATTATTTAGCATTTGCAGAACCTTCCCACATCATCCCAAGAGCAAATCGTGTGTGAAGTCAGACTTACCTATCGAGCGAATCTTTGTGTGGCTTGGAGCGTGAGCTTTCGGTTTCTCCTTCTTCTTTTCCTCATCACTGCTCTTCTCCTTCACGTCCCTCACTGGCACTTTGCTCTCCTCTTTCTTCTTTTTCTTATCTACAGCAAGAACAGAGACAATTACAGACTGTTATGATGAGACAACTGAAAGATACACTTAAACACATTTTTTAAATCCCATACCAGCAGTAGAGCTCCCGCTGCCTGAGACACTTTGGGAGCGGATAGTAGCCATCCAGCCGTCTACAAGCACAGATGCCAACTTCCTCAGTTCTGAAAACAAAGGACAACAATAGTGAATTTCCACAGAAAAACACAGCTGGCAGTGTGTATGTTCATTATAAACTGCAGTACATGACATTTGTTTGTGGATTTGGAGCAAACTGACCTTCTGTCTCTGCACTCTTGCTGAGCTGCTTCACAAGCTTGGCTGTGTTGTTCTATAAAAGGAAAAACACATTAAATACTACAGTCATCTTTGCAGAGGCATGCCACATTTCAGTCCACATTTCTGTGAGTTACTTAAATGTATTTTTAAGGCCATTACAATTTAATATTAAAACCTATCTTACATACATACTGGCAAAAATATGAAGGAAAAGGAAAGTAAAAAAAAAAAAAAAATCACATTTGACTTCAGAAAAATTTAATGAATCATCCAATCATGTTTTAAGGCTGGGTAGATGTACTGTACCTGTTTGAGGTGGTCAACTTTAAGAGGCAGCTTCTGGAGTGTGAGCAGAATGAGCTGCAGCAGAGGGGTGTTGTTGGTGGTTTTGGAGTATGTAAGCCATGAGTTGAGCAACCTATAGCCACCAACTCTGATAAATCTGCAGGAAAAAAGGTATGTAATAAAGCCTGTGACAAAGGGTTAAAATGTTTACTGATACATTTACAATTGGTCTATTAATGATGATGAAATAATGAAATGTCAACATAAATGTTTCATTTCTTCCATATGACTAGAACACTAACCCTGTGGAAACAATCAAGATAGGTGTAATAGAAATTCAGGTGAATGTACCTGTTGAGGACATCATGTGATTTGGTCTGCAGCAGGATGTTCAGGTACATGCATCTGCTGACCATCTTTGTGGAAGCTTTCATTAAACTGTATTGAAACAAACCAAAAGCATTGTCATGTGAATGATAAAATGACAGCGAAATAATAAGGCACCTGACAAGGATCACCTCTAGTTCCTTACCTGAATACTTTGGGGACTCCCTCAAGGCTGCGGAGCTCTCCATCCTTTCCCAACAGAGCCTCCACTCCTTTCAGAATCTCTCTGGGGTCCACTGGTCCCCCTGCCATGTCTAAAACACACACCGCATGGACAATGAATACTCATGACACACCTGGAACACACACATTTGACTTTGTTTTGTGCTTTTCTCTAGACCAACATATTTATATAGTGACTGCCAGTCAACATTTGCCTGCCAGAAAGGGGATGCTCCATGGGACATATTTCCACCCAGACTCTCAACAGGTCTCTGGGACTCCAAACTGCTCTGAGCCAGTCCTTAGCAAGGCTTCAAAGTATGTTTTCATGAAAATTACACAAACCGGGTGGCATCAAGGTAACACCACAGCAGCGAAACAACTACATATCAGCCACATCTTACTTCCAGTCCCAGTTTCAAAGTAGTACACCAACCCATTTATATCAAGTACATCATCATCAAAGTCCAGCTGAAGACAAACACGTCTTACAGCAGGAAGAATCACTTGGGGCTTGAACATATTCATCCAGTTACAAAGTGACACCACAGAGTGATGACTCAGGATCAGGTCACTCCAGCATATTACACTGTAAACCACATGGTCCAAGGCCAAGCTCACAGCATTCTGCCGCTCTGCCAGTCAAACATGTACAGCGAGCGATGTCTTCAGGGCGTCACATTTGAGATGCCTGGTGTTTCATGGAATCAGCAGTGCAGTGGGGACATGGGCAGGACAGACAAACATATTCCTCAGAGGCAGACTTTTTCCTCAAGTTTTAGGGAAGGATATAAAGTCTGGTGTAACATTCACTTTAATGTTTAAGGGCACACTTTCTATTCTTTTAAAGCTGTAACTCATGAGGCCGCAGTAATAGATAACTGCTCATTTAAAAAAAAAAAAGTGTTTTAGTAACTACTTCATTCTACTTTACCTATTTAAACTTTAAAATTGAAAAAAGGAAAATATAAGTCTCTCTCCTAATGATGTGAACTTTCACTATTCATGTGCATATATGTAGTTTACATTTTATAAACATTTATATTGCATACAGAGAGAAATGTTTGTTAGACAAAAAGTAGCCAAGGAGATAAATATTTACAAAATTGTTATGAGTTATGCTTGAAGATTTTTAATGACATCTATCACAAGCAAGACATGTCTACAAGGTGTAGTTTAAACAAGGAACACAAAAAACTGAAAAAAATTAAATACTTACTAAAAAGGCCTATGTTAACGGTTTGATATTAATGGTGCCTGATCCAAAGATGAATGGTATAATATTCACAGTATGTAACAAATACGATATGAATGAAAGAAACGGTGATGTATGAAATGCTTGAAAACTGTAAAATGCAACATGAAGTACTAAAGTGTGTCCTTAAGTGCACTAGTGTGAAGATTCCTAGACCTGGGAGTATTTCTACATTGACTCAGCTGTGGTGTAAATGACATCATTGTCAAGTGCTCCAGGGTACAGGTCAGACCACATATTGCCACCTACAGGTTACATTATGCTCATACGCCAACACTGTGCTGTGTGTACGTAATGACACAAAACAGGAATTAATGAAAAACTAACAGTTGGTACTACAATATCTGATGAGTGTTCTAGATTATCACCCATCAAATAAACTGGAAATCAATTACATTATTGAAAGGTGTTGGCTCTTTGGCATCAAAGTTTAAACTCCCAACACAAAGCTTACATAAATGTAGTAGAAATGTATTTTCTTTTCAAGGTTGTTACCAATTATGTCTATGACTCGGGACATTTGCTCCATATGGCTTATTATGTATTAAAAAAAATGTGTAGGCTGAGCCGTAACAGCATGCATTTATTTGTTTATTCAGTATAATGAGAATACTTTAGCACCAAACTCTTCAGTTTAGTTGAAAAACTAAATGGAAATTCTTTGAATATTAATTCATTGGAAATGTCATGATGTGAGGAATCAGTTAGGTCTTACCCGTGTAACTGTAGTAGAAGTTTTATATAGTCTCAGACCTCCACAACACTGCAAATAACCCAATTCCTGTAAATGTCACAACTGTTACACATGTACACAACATAAGTGTTAAGACATATCTCTGGTTTCAACTTCACTGAGGGGGGAAAAGCATTATTTATATTAACGCATTATTTATATTAACAGTCAGACTGTGGTGTTATACACATACTGGTTCATCAGAACAAAAACTCACTGTACTCAGAGACCAAACCTTCAATAATACAAGTGTTATTTACTATACTACAGTTGTGCAATAACAGTCTGGACAAGTAAGTCAATGGAGTATATTCATCAAGGAAGAAAACAGAACAGTGTAAAAACGCCCTCAGTTATACAAGGGCAGCTCAGAGAGCCTATAAAAGGCTTGCGCTTAACCTGACATCTGTCATAGCTGAGAACAGGCCTCCTCCTGCGGCTAAGCTGCTTGACAAAGGGGAGGGCGCTGGAGGCTGACTGCTTATCAGAGCCCTCCCCGTTAACCACTTCAACGACGCCACAACAGCAGCTACACAAAAACAATGGCTCTCAGGGCAAAGACCGGGCTGGTTGATAGAAAAACAAAGCGACGAACACCGGATATCTAGCGAAGTATACGGATCTGCCAGTCAGGCAATGCGACGAGTTATCAGTTTGTACTTGTGCTGCATTTTCAGGTTCGCAAAATTCCGAGTGGGAACCCGTCGCTAGCCCCGTCAGTTGTCCGGGGACGAAAACAACCACTAGTCCTCCATATTTGTCAGTCCCAACTGTTTGTGCTTCGAAAGACCACTTTGCTTGCGTCCTGCAATCTTTATCCACAGATTGCCGAGAACTGATGCGGGCTGTCGGGAAGTCCCTGTGCTATAATTATCGATATTTCAACACACAGTGCATCAGAGTATGTCCACAATCCTCAAAACTAACGCAATCTTTATGTATAGATTGCTGTGGGTGTTCGTTCCGAGGAGTAGCCCCTACAAAGCAGATCTGGCAGGCAAAAAAATCCGACTTCGTGAGCTCTTATTTGCTTTCTACGCCTACGGCAATCTTTATGAATAGATTGCTTATGGTCGTCTTACGAATTTGCTGGCTATAGTTTTATTTGTTCAATTCGTCCATTCCGTCTCACACACAAAGAAACGGAGCCTCGTGCCTCCGTCCACTTTCCTGTGTGAGCTCATGCTATTAATATCGTCTATATTCAAAGTATTTGCCAAGAACCAAGGCTATCTACGGTTCCTGCTAGCCAGCTACCGCTACCTAGACTATCATCTACAGCAAATTCGTTTAATGAATCATTTCAATTTAATTTCAAAATCAACTTACTACTGATACTACAGATCCTCAGCGTCTCAGGAATATTATGTGCTTTTCAGGCACTTATAGATCTTATTTAAACAATTATATATCACCAGCCTTCATGATTTTAATATAAACTTAATACTTCTTATGGGTGGGGCTGTGATAGCTAAAGGCTAGCCTTTCCTCAGGAACAAACTGGAGGCAAAAATAGTAATCAAATGTCCATTACTTGAAGAAAAAAATATGATTTGAGAAGAGATGTTCAAAGTCCTCGACGGTTGAGTCTTCGGCAAGGCAAATTCATACCTGCAAAACACAAAGAAAACGCACGTTTAATTTCACGTATTTCCCAAAATTCCATCGTCATTCCTTTGCAGTACTAACTTTTGTTCATTGTGGCATATAATCAATGGGAATTTCACATTATAAAAGGACAAAAACGACGAACATATGCCTCGTAGTCTTTCTGACTTGACTTACCTTTGACCAAATCCAGGAATGAAGTGGAAAAGGAGGGACTTAGCTTTTATAGTGCGTGACGTGTTTTACGTAAGAGGCAGCATTTTTTTCACGGTTTTCGCGAAAACAAAATGGCCGACTGTCGACCTTTCATGTCCATTCAAGGACATAATGGCGTATCTCACAATTCGAACAAAGTATATGCCATTTACTCCCTGTATTTGTTTTAAAAGTACGACATTTTAACGGTGTGGATGAAATGACAAAAAATCCCAACGGATTTGTTTGTTTAAGTTGATTTTACATGCTTTTAAAACATACAATTGTAGTTAATAACATATCTTTAAAATGGCGACTGTCTTCCTTGTCAACTCCCAGATAACCACGTGAGTCACTAAAGGCGCTGTCCATTGTTATAAATCATAAATACCCAATACATACATACACATCAATGGCTTGAGTGGGTTATTACACCAGAGTATGATGTGTGGAATGTATAGTTTACAAGTAAAAGTGTAATATGTTAACTATTGCTTAAACTTTAACCTTTCACCCATGACTCCTGCCTGTGTTGTAGAAAACATGGCTGCTCCCATGCAAGGCATTGCGAAGTTTTTGTGCCGATTATCGTCTTCAAATTTACACCCCGTGCGACAGTATCAGGTATGACAAATAATGTGCTGTGGTCTAGACATGGCTGATTGTCTGAGAGGAATGTGTTACCTGGTGTAACGATATATGTATAAGAATATGTGGCGCTGTAGCACGCAGCACCATGCTGGTTAAAGCTAAGCGTGCTGATGGAACCTGGTATCACCGTTATGTCAGACATGACGTTTTTTCTGCATACGGAGGTTAATGTTCAGTGTTTAGACGGTGTAACTGTGCAGTTACCACACGGTGCGCATGTTCCAACCCCATGTGAAGTTAAGCTACTCTGTTTGTGCTTTTGACGTATTCCCACACTTCAGAACAAGCTAACTGATACTTAATCACTGTTCAAACCTGACTGTCTTGTAAAGCATTTACAGAATGTAATAAATAATTAGAATGACTTGTGTGAATTAAACAGTCCGTCATAACCTTGACTAGCCTTTAAAAACGTACGATAGATTAGTCATATTGTATCTAGTTAAGTCTTGGTCATGTATAGCGGTAAACACCAAGACACAATAAAAAGACAAGTTAAACGCAGGAAGCTGTGACGTTGACAGCTCTTGCTTTTATTTCAGTCATGGCTACAGAGGCTATATCTGCCCGTGAGAGCAGATCCACGTTTGTCTTGGCTTTATGCTCCCAGTCACTCGTTCTGCAAAGCAGCGTCACTCCATGACAGTGATGCTGCTCAGGCTGCAGAGGCACTGTCACGCTACAAAGACAAACCCTGGGAATATCTGGACAGTGAAGGTACTAGAAAGGAACATGGGGGATAGAAATGTGTTTCTCATCATTTACACCTGGTTTGAACAGTATTTTTTTTTATTTTCCTTAACAGAGTACGTAGAGAAGTATGGAACCAATCCAGTGTGGGCAGGTTACAGGAGGAACCATAAAGGAGCCATCCCCCCCCAGAAGACACGGAAGACCTGCATTGTAATCTTAAAAGCACCACGTATCCCTCATAATAAGACCATGTCATTTCTGCCATTTCCAATAACCTCAGCAACATTTCTCATTCTGCTCAGAGAGGAGACAAGATATGCGGAAACCCCTGTCCAATTTGTCGCGATCCAAATGTTATTGTCCATTATCAGGTGAGGTAGCAAATCTTTATCTCAACAATAGCCTCGTGACACATAATTACCTTAATTGCATCCATTTTTGTTCACTTGTTGTGATCAATCAAAAAGGCCTGTTTAAAATGAGCCTAACTACTGACGATCTGTTTGATAGTCACACTGGGTGAAAAAGATCAGACTTTGGTATATGTCATATCCTAACCCCTGACACACATTATGTTTTTCAGAATGTGAAGTTGTTGGAACAGTTTATCAGTCCCCACACTGGGATGGTCTATGATCCTACCAGAACCGGTAAGTTGACATTGTGTGCATCTTCCAAACTGAGCACATTATCTATGTTTGCATTATGTTATCACTGAGTATCTCCAATGTAATGATTTGTGTCTCTCCAGGGGTGTGTATGAAACAGCAGAAGAAGCTCAATGATGCCATCAACACAGCACGAGACCATGGTATGTTATACAAATACTCATTGAGTTAAAATCTGAGTAAATCAATCAGATTCAGTGGTAACGTGTACATTCTGTGTACTGTAGCCATTATTGCTACTTTGGAATTTGTAAATAGGAAGCTTGGAATTTTTTAACTGGGGCACTATTCCTGAGCTGAGACCTGGGGGCATACTGCACAATACAGTTACAAAATACTTCTATTTACAAAGTGAGTCTGGTCTTCTGTTAGGTTGAGATGCAGCAACTTAGGTTAGAAACTAGGCTTAGACCTACTGCAAACAGGCTAGTAGCTATTTCAAAACACAAGTTTAAAGGAAACACTGACTTTAACAAATTACAAATAAAATAATACTGCACAGACTGCAAAGTCCCATGAGGTCAGTTTGTGACTTTCATTTACCTATATAAAATTAGCTGAGCTATTGTGGGCAGTATATGATACTGTGAATATTTCAAGCATGCAGAGCAAAGGGTACTCTTTAGTAAATATAGCATGTCTTCTTTAAGTAATTGCTTCAGGCACTGTACATATACATTTTACAGGACAGGTGAGTAAGAGATGGACAAGTGAATCAGAAAGTTGCAATACAAGTATGCCAACTTGGAATTGTATGTTTATTGCATCATTTAGATACAAGACTTTAATCAGACAATATCTTGCATCTTTTGTAAATGTATATAGCCACATTTGTTCTACAGCCAGTCTGTACAGTTACAGTTGTTGGTCTACTGTTATATGTTGGCCTTATAGATGCTAGGACTTATTTTTTTGTTGTTCCGTATCTTACCCACTGGTTCTTTGAGGATGTTTCAGGTGAAGATAAAGCAATAGCAAAGACGAGATTAATCACAATCCTCTTTAAACCCTTCAAAGTCAACATTTGAATGTATATTGATGAGCACATCAATGCTAATTGCACAGCACAATTTTTTCTGGTTGAAAACCTCAGTGCTTTCCAAGAGATTTTTGTTAAGCAGCAGAGGTTACATGGGCCAGCACAGATTCCACCTGAAGTGTTCACATAGGTAGTGATGTGTTGTGTTGAGCCATAATGCTCAACACAAAATCAAACTTTTTGCCATACTGATAAGAGTTCTGCTGGAAACACAACATAGGAGGAAAATATTTTTCTCTGTGATGACAAAGATGGGTCCACAGTATGTTCTGGGAAAAATATTTGCTTTTAAAAAATTATGACCAGATGGTCCACACCAATCTTTTCTGATTTTAGGTGGCTATTCTATTATTGGTATATCATGGTTAATAATTTGCAGCAACTTATAAGTCTAAACACTTTCTGCCTTCTTTCAGGTTTTCTCCCCTTTCACATCCCACATGTAGACTTTACAGGAGAGGACTACTCCAACTCCCATGATGCTGTGGGGACCACACCGCCTCCCCCATCATTAACCGCCGGGGACACCTGGTATAAATGGTACAGCCAAATAACACCTGATGAGAAGGAAGTAGCTAAAGTTAAGAAGACATACAAGGCTTATTTAAAGTAGAGGGGACTGTTGGTCATGTTATGGTGTTCTTCAGTGTGTTGTATGTGATGAGATTCTGTTATATGTACTGAAAATACATAATAAAAGACCAAACGAAAAAGGAATTGCTTTTATTAGTTTGGCTTCAGTGGATCACTTTGCTTCTCTGCATATAGAAATTAATGGTAAGATTAACACTTCATTCAAACTCCCACCCGGTGCATATTACGGTCCAGAAGGAAGGGACCATATGATCCCAACACAGCCACTGGTTTCAAACATCTCTTGGTGACCTGTCTGCATGGAGCAGTCAGTTCTATCACACATTGACCTTGTTCATCACAGTCTCTCCCAAAGCTTCCAGCACCTCCCGCTTGTAATCGTCAAAGTCTCCGTCGATCTGGTTGATACTGAAGTCTTCCACTACCCACAGCTGGCACTGTGTCTCTGTGATAAGCCGAGCATCGTGGCTTACGATGATGACCGCTGGGAAACGTAAGGACAGGGTTAGTACAGCTGAGTCCACTCTTCCATCGCTGCTTCATGCCTCGCTGACACGGCCTGAACTGATGTGATCAGTCAAATGCACTTTATTTACATGATCAGAGTACAACATGGAAGCCTAATGACACTGGCCATTAAGAGTCACATTTCTGGACTCATTACATCAATGTACTGTAGAATCAGGTTACATTGGTCAACAAAATATAAAGAAAATTGATGTTCCCCCACATTTCCAGGTCTTGCTGTGGAAATACATAAGTACAATTCAAATCAGTTTCCAGATTGCTGCCCTTGTTCTGATTAAAAAAATTCAGAACTTCTAAAATGAAAGTAAACAAAGGTAGTCTTGTTGAATGTAAAAGAGGGCCAAGATATAAAAGGGAGACCGGGAATGTGCTCTGAAATATAACCAGCAAAGTCTTAGAATGATCGCAATGTGTAGTAGCTACAAAATGAACTCCGAGATAGACAGTAGACATTTGTAAATGTTGAAGTATGAAGGAGTGTAGACAGGACAGGTATGCAAGTTTTCTTCAGCTTCAATATATGTCTTACTGTATATTCATAATATTTGGCTACTTCTCAATGAGAGTGTCATTTTTACGCATCCAGAATATCAACAGAATAAGAAAAATTGGCAAAATAAAAAAAAAAAATACACAATGCAATAGTCAGTAAGCAAACGGAGCATAATAAAATATCGACAAAATTAGAAAAGAGACAAAACGTCAATAAAGGAAAAACATTAGCAAAAATAATATACAATATATTAAAAATAAACAAATTAGTTAAATAATCAAAATTTTACAATGAACAAAATAGAAAAATAAGCAATATAAATCAATAAAATATTAGTCAAACTAAGACGTAAACAAATGTTGGCAAACTACTGGTAATCACAAAACAAAAACAAGGTTAACAAAATAATGAGAAACAAAAAAAAGTAACAATACTTTTACTTGAGGTAGATTTGTTTACACACCTGTGCCTACAGCTAAACCTGCTGCGGGAAGAATCTTCTTTGGAACCGCCACAGTGGTTCAGTCAGAGTCCATAGTATTTTCTTTTTTCCAAAATGGTCCAGTTAATTACTCTCAGAGATTTGTGTAATTATTCTGTTTTGAACAGTAATTATTTAAAGTCTTAATTTAATAATTCAGTGTCAGTTGTTCTCTTCCTTGTAAATTCTTCAAATCTATGAACATTGTAATTTAATTCTCTCCACATACCTCCTTTATAGTCATTGATTGCATCAGACAGTGCGTCAATAGACTCGATGTCCAAATTGTTGGTGGGTTCATCCTGCAGGATAAGTGAAGGCATTAAGTCAGTCAGTGGAAATTTTCAGGTCACTTTCAGTATACACTCAAGATTTATGATTTCCTACCAAGATCAGTACGTCAGGCTGTCGACAGGCGAGCTCAGCAAATACCACTCTGGCCTTCTGACCACCTGTCGGAGGACAAACTCATTCAGTATTACATGTCTCCAAGCTGACTTACAGCGGAATGTCTGACAGTTCAGGTTCATACCAGAGAGTTTAGAGATTTGAATGGTGTGGGCGTGGCTCTCCAGTCCAAATCGTCCCAGACATTTTCTGCCATCCTGGTAAGGCAGGTTGAAGTTCCTCATCAGGTACTCTGTGGCCGTCTCCTCCATGTTCAGCTGGTCAGCGTACTGCTGGTTGAAGAAGCCCACTTTCTGCAGGCCAACACAGCACAGAGGCCATTTAATTAATATATTTCCTACTTTTTCTTAATTTTCTGTTGTCTTTCTTTTATTAAGTGTCTTTGAGTGGCCTGAAAAGTACTACAGAAAATTGATATATTAATATGGGACCTCACCTTAAGAGTATGTAAATATAATTCAACAGTACAATTCATCCAGCCACAACAAATGATCCCATGCACCATCATGAAGTTTTTGCATTGTCAAACTAAAGCATAATCATCACAAACTCCCTGACACTGACTATGCTACTACTGTGGTCATCATCTTCTCCTTTCGGCTGCTCCCCTCAGGGGTCACCACAGCGAAATACCAATGATTCGCATGTTTGAGCTGGCATAGTTTTTTTTTTTTTTTTTTTTTTACATCGGATACCCTTCCTGACCCAACCCTCATGGAATCAGATTATAACCCCACTAGTACAAAAATTTGTGTTGAGTTTGTTCAACAGATTCCCACGTTTGTATCAACTCAATCATCACTGGTTTTCCTGGTCAGTGCATCCGTAACAAATGTTCATGTCCATGTTCGTTTGCGTTTCAGACACAAATGTGTTACTCACCAGACGATGATTCTTCCTCATCTCCCCTTTAGTCTAAAAAATAAGACACATCTGATTAACACACAGTACATTTATACATCATTCTGAGACAACCAGGGTCTCTGAAATAACTACTGAGTTCACAACCTGTCATACTCGTGCAATGCATCGTCTTTATTTTAGCTTCAAATTAGTCTCTTACTGAGATAGAGCTAGCGTGACCTGTCACCACTTTCCTCTCATAACTATCTGCAGGCACTTACTGGATTTATTCTCCCGGTGAGCAGCAACAGCAGGGTACTCTTCCCCACACCATTAGGTCCTACTATACAAACTGACAAAACAAAGAACACAGATTAAAAATCAGAAAAAGAATAAATGAGATTCTCAGTCTTTGTAGCAGAAAACTAATTCATAACATCTGATGGTGAAATGCAAAACAATTCTTCTACTTGACAAAGACTCATGTCACAGATATGTATATATTTACATACAAATATTGAATGTATTCAGTTCTTCAACGCACACTTTTTGAGCTCTAATTGGTGCAGAGATGTCAAACATTTGTATACTTACTCCTGGAGTCCATGTCGATACCAAAGTCCACATTCTTGAAGAGAGGTTTCTGACTGTCATAGCTAAAGTCGACACCTGCACCGGGGACAAAAACAGTGCATTAAAAAGTATCTTTGAATGAAAACCTCAGGAAAGGAGAATCTCTTTCTGTTGTTTTCTCTCTTGTTTATTTCACTTTTGCAGTCTGCAGGTGGTCTTACTGTGCAGTCCCAGAATGGGTGGGGACAGCGGTGGCGGGTCAGGGAAGGTGAACTTGACAGTGTACTCTTTCGGCCTCTTCAGCAGCTCTGTGGCCTCTGCACTCTCCTCCTCTTGAGGTCCCTTCTTCTTGCCTTTCTGCTGCTTTCTGGTCAGGGCGTCCTTTGTCTGTTTTTCCTAAGGGGAGAATAGGAAGATACACATCATAAAACAACATTTAACAAAAAATATGATTGTTCCCTTGCTACAAGCCTGCCCAAAGTCCTGTAACTATGTAAACAATGAAACTGATAAAAATGAGTTTAGAGGGTTTTTTTTTTAAATTCATTTTCTAGATTATTCCAATCTTCACTCCATTTTGACCAAATATGGAGTTTCTGCACTCTGCTTTTGCAGGGCAGTAGCTGACTTTTGTGTTTCACAGCTCTGGATGAGCGCTGCATTATTATGAAGGGACTGTAGACCTTGCAGAAGTTGTATAGCTATACTCACGGCCTGTTTGGTCGACTTGCCACCAGCCTTTAATTCCTTGAGTTTCTTCTCCTGTTTGTCATACTGTTTCTGCATCTCTTTCTGCTTCTGCACATACATCTTCTTGAAAGTTACTTAAAGAAAAAAACATAAAGAAACAACAGTAGTCAATATTTTCATACAATTCATGTTTTTCTAAGTCAGACATGTACAGTGTCTTTGCTCTTCTTCCTATTACAAACATGTCTACATATGACTGCATACTCACAGTAGTTTCCTCTGTAGTAATAGAGTTTCTGATTGTCCAAGTGGATGATATCTGTACACACATCATCAAGGAAACTCTGGTCGTGGGAAACTATAAGAAGAGTCTTCTTCCAACCTTGAAGATAGCTGCCATAGAAAACAGAGAATATTACCTTGGTACATTTTTTTATTATACAGATCTACCTGATCATTCTCCCTATTCCTGATGCCTTCCACTGTGTGCCTACATGGATGTGATCAAGTTATTTAGAGGAGATGGAGGAATCGTGTTGTAGCTGAGCCACAGCTTAGCTACTGGCTGACATCATTTTCACATTTATTCTTCGCTTTGTGTTCCCATCAACTTTTTTCAATACAGTGACTTCACCTACTTTAGGTGACAAAATTTTTTTTACATCAAGAAATTAAATGTGCATCTCACAATGCACATTTAATTTAGGTGACGGAAATGCACCCAACGATACGGCAACATCAAAGTTTTGTCTTGTTGACATCACTATAAAGCTGCTCACTCTGTTCCATGTCATCCTCTTTCAACTACATCAGTCGTCTCCTGAGGTTAAATGTAGAATGTTTTAAAACAAACACATTCACTCTAATGTTCTGCCATTAACACATTATTTCAAATCTGAAAAAAGTTAGTCAGTACCAGTTAGTGTTAAATTGAGTCTAGATATTAACTTCAAAGAAAGGCTGGTTTATTGTAAGTCTGAAACGAAGGTTACATACTGATTAGAAAATTAACAACTTTGACATATTTCACAACTTCTCATCAATCTGTATTGTCAATATGCAGTAGGAACCCGGTGGCCTCATGATTAATCAACAAACTGGTTTTGTTCTTTTTCAACAGTGTTCTCATGCAGAAGCACACTTAAGATTAAAAAGATATTTTACTTGTTGAGCCAGATAACGGCATTCAGGTCCAGGTGGTTGGTGGGTTCATCCAACATCAGTAGAGTTGGTTCCATGAACAGAGCTCTGTGGTGTTAGGAGACAACAGGGTCAACATATGGGTGTAACAGGTTTTTGTCACAGCAGTTCCGTAGGACACTGGAGTGTTGTGAACCTGGCCAGGGAGACTCTCATCCTCCAGCCGCCAGAGAACTTCTTGGTGGGTCTGTTCTGCATCTCTGGGGTGAATGACAGACCAGCCAGGATTCTCCTGGCCTTGGCTTCAGCTGCTGCAGCTCCAATTGCCCTCAGTTCCTCATAGACCTGCACAAACAGCACACTGTCAATAATGCTAAAATAACTGCTCAAAATTAAAACATACTCATGATCAAGTATAAATCCCAAACACAGTAGCTTAGGGGTTTTATTGGAATTTCTGGAACGTCTTTATTGAAAAAAGTTCTTTCTATACCAATTCCCAAAAGACCACTCAGCTCACTTAAAGTCTTAAATTATGCAACGCTATATATTAAACTCATGGAGTAAGCAACATGCTAAAGCTCTCATCCAAATGCATCTTTAGTATTTTTTTTTTTAAATTTCCTTGACAGTGTCTGGTAACCTCAACAAATTGGTTCTAATTTCTTGTCAACACCCAAAAAATACTAAGGATGAGGTGGAATGTGCCCATAGTTGTTAACAAAATTAGAATGACTCCAAATAAACTTATAAAAAATAAGAAGTTTAAAAAGTATCTAACACAGTTTAGTTTTCTGTTTTGACTGCACAGCTCACCTTCTCCAGTCTCTCAGCCACACTGTCCTCTCCCTTCTCCAGACGAGCCTGCAGCCGTTTTTCTTCTTCCAGGAGCTTCAGACGCCGGGTGTCTGCCTTCAGCACTGCCTGCACTGCTGGTGTGTCATCAGCCACCACCTCTGACAGAACAAACATCATCAGCATGACGTGAGGGATGGAGATGCAGGAAGGATGGTGACCATATTCTAACCAGTGGCTTACCTTGCTCACACAGCAACACATCAATGTTGGGGGGAATACTGAGGGCTCTGTTGGCAATGTGTTTCAGTAGTGTGGTCTTTCCTTTCCTGAGAGAGAGAGGACAACGAAAAAATTACTTAAGACGTACTTGGATGCAGCAACCCCCAGTAACCTCACTAAATTGTAAATAAGTATAACCTCAGCTAGAATCTGGGGGATCCACACTTTCCTCTCCCATATCACCTGAATACAATGACTACCCATTGTTTGTATATGCAACATCAGCAGTAATACTGAAGTGACATAATAGTCAGCTGACATCTCTGACACTTAACACCACAATGAACTGCGTTTTACAATATAACACAGTTCATAAAAAGATGTTCTGAATGCTGACATGAAAAAGCCACTAGATATGTGACTGCTTTCAACACACTCTTATGTCCAGATGAATCACTGTGCATCTTCATCACTTACAGTTTTGACCAATAATAGATTTTTACAAGCTGATGTATTAATGATAGTCTGGAGAAGGTAAACGTTCATACTTGTTTAATCAGGTGATGTCACCGACACATATCCTCCTTTAAATTTTGACATTGAAAACTCATTACACCATGGATCTGATTAACTGTCTGCCACTTTATTAGAAACCTTAGAAGTCAAATTCATAATACATAAATAAGACTTTAGTATGAAACTCAAAGTCACTGATATATCAATGCGGAAGTTAAACATAAAACTTCAGCCATCTGTAAAGAATCTAGGTGTACATTTTTATTTTTTGAACTTCTGTTGACTGAGCAACTAAGAGTTCCCAGAGTAATATGTTAACTACAGACAATTGTTTTTGCAACCTTGTGCTATTAAGCATCATGGTAGTATGCAATGTAACTACTAACAACGTCAGTGATGTGATCAGGTGATTGTCAAATATGAATAGCCAGTGAAAAAGCAAAGTCATTCACCCATTTGGTCCAACCAAACCATATCTTCTTCCTGCCACAATTAGAAGGTCAGCATTGACGAAAAGCTCCTTGCCATGAGCAGATATGCTGAACCTCTCCAGCTAAAGGAGAGAATGGATGTTAAACTGGTATTTCATAGAATAGTTCATATTACTTTTAATAGTCTTACCATGTACAGTACTTCTACTTACAACTGTTTTGTGAATAATCAATACCATGCTTTATTTTTCTGTATTTCTTTAATTTCCAAGGGCCAATCAGTTGAGACAACTCATCTCATTTGAATAACAGGACAGCTGAATGCGTTTGAGTCACCTTGATATCGGAGGCATTCTCCAGCATAGCCTGTCTGGATGACAGCTCAGCTTGAGAGACGGAGAAATCGCCCTCCATGGCACTATTAGCGCGAACACTGGCCACCTGACGCTCAAACTCCATCTGTAACAGCACACACACACACCAGTGAGAAACCATAAACACACACACATCTTTGTCAGGGTGCACTAAGCTTCTCCACAGCCACGAGGCATACAACTAGTTCCCCATGTAAAACTGCTCAAGTCTCTTTTTAAATAACACCAACTTCTAAAATGTATGCAATCTATTTAAGTACTTGTTGTAAAAGAACAAATTAATAGCATGGAGTTAGTGATTATTACCTGTTTCTTCTTCTTTTTCTTCTCCTTTTTACTGAGGTTTGCAAATGGGTCATCATTCTGCTGCTTGGCCTGCTCTGCGATGACATCCTCAGCGCTCTGATGCAACAGCCACAGTCAGGTTAACAAACATATGCTTCAGCACAGAGACCAGGGGAACAGGCTGGGGAAGGTCCAACCTACCATCATCATGTCACCTCCATCACTCTCTTCTTCTTCTGGGTTCTCATCTTCCTCACTGGGTGAAGGCTCAGCAGGTTTGCCTTTCTATAAAGACAAAGTTAACAAGAATTACGTTTCAGCGAAAGGCAGGGGACAAAATCAAAATGGAAAAGAATCAACGTAAATACTTGCCTTTTGTTGTTCTCTCTTGCCTTTTTTTGGCTTTTCACCTTCGGTGTTCTGTGGTGACTGAAAATATCAAAAATCACTCAATTAGGTGATTGAAAAGGAAAGAAACTACAGTTCAAGCCACTACATTAATACTCGTAGTCGCTGATGAACAAAAATATGCAACTTTCAGCCAAAGACGAATTGTCTCGTCATCTCTGTGATAAGAAATGCAACTTTTACCAGATGAATAGCACACTTGTCTAGATGTGAAACAAAAATCACCCTTGGTAACTACCATTAAAACAGTAAGTTTTAAAGGTTTTAAAAGTTGGACTGACACACCTAGGTAATGCAACTGAGAATTGATCAACTCCTACATGTATACAGATAAGAGACTGGAATGACAACAGGTGTTCTGTGCATGCTCTAGAGCTCTGCCAAATCCTGAAACAGAAGTTGATCAGAATGTAAAGACAAACAGAGGAGCTCAGACAGAAGAAGCTGGCTGACCGCTACCTGTTGCACTTGGCAAAAACTGGATCAATTTGTTTTTGGATGAATCTAAACATTTTAAAATACATACTAACTTGCTATTGATTATTGTTGTGGTCTGTGATGTCAGGGGTCAACTGGAAACAGCCCAATACCAACAAGCTGAAAAAGTGCATATTGCCACCTACTGTAGCAGAGGTGACATGAATTCAACATTAAAATCAATTACACTCCTGTGCATGAATACTGGGATAAAGTTAACAGTCTAATTATACAGCTTACTAAGCTGTGCATGTTCGCCTCAGAGCCTATTGGTCTTAAGGTCTGTTCAGACTGAAGACAAATTCTCTTCTTGAGAGCCTACAGTTATTTGAGGGTGGTCAGATACATGTCTAGGTAAGAGTAATCTATCTACATGCATACACCACAGCTTTGTAATTCTTCAGGATTTGCCTGAACATTCACTTTTTTCATATAAAATATAATGACAGGTGGAATAACGGTTATCAACGATGACCCTGAGAGCAAAGCGATGACCTGAATCTAGAGGTGCAAAAGTGGAAGCAGAGCCATTTCTGTTCAGTGTCACCATAATCCAATATACCGTATTTTCCGGGTGATATGTCCGGTATGTTAGTCGCACGAGCCAAAAAATGCACAATGAAGAAGGAAAAAAAAACGTGTATAAGTCACTCTGCAGAACACATCGCATCTGTTCAGGGCTCAGGCGCGCAGCCACGGGTGTGCGCCCGAGCTGCACTGTGGCTCGTCTCTAGCAACTCTCAGTGTGACAAGCACCCTATTGTCGAATTTATTCAAAATATAAGTCGCTCCCCTCACCAGACTATGCAAAAAACCACAACTTTTAATCAGGAAATACGGTAGATTTTTAAAAAAGCATCTTCAATGATTCGTTTCCTACAGAGCATTGA
Source organism: Pseudamia nigra (assembly GCA_029823295.1). Classification (NCBI taxonomy): domain Eukaryota; kingdom Metazoa; phylum Chordata; class Actinopteri; order Kurtiformes; family Apogonidae; genus Pseudamia; species Pseudamia nigra. The sequence goes on from JAQQAE010001130.1 coordinate 26,841, forward strand.
ATGGGAGGTTGGTTCTGTTTCTGTATGTCTTAGTTTCCCAACCAATAAATCAACATGAAATTTAAATATAAGCTCATGATCTAACCAAATACCCACGGAATTGTATTCATTGATCTTTTTACTACTGTGTCATGTGCAAGTGGTAATACACAAGCTGTTATGTACAATAACTGTAGTTATGGAAAAATGTTCTTTGTTTTATTCAGGTTTGAAAGTGTGCTTTTCAGTTATTCAAAAGCTTGTTGAAGCGTTTTAACAGCAGTGTGCGCTGGCCAAAAAAAAAGGTCACCACCTGGATTTAACGAAGCAAATAGGTACGAGCCTCCCATTGGATAATTTCTGCATGGGTGAT
>JAQQAE010001131.1:0-27178 GCA_029823295.1 Pseudamia nigra
GCCGATTTATCAGCGACTGCACATTAAGGCTTAAATAAAAACCGACAGCCATATGAAGCCTTTATGATTGATCACGAGTAGTTATAGAACATGCAAGAAAACCATTTACACCAAAATACTACCGAAAAAATGCTGCTCTCATTTCCTACATACACCTGTGTGCAATTTTCAGCATGTAAGTGGACAGGAAGCGGGAAGGAGTTATAGTTAACGTTTTTAATCCCGCCGTAATTTAGGAGCCACACATCACAGTGAACAAAAGCAGGTTTGTGGGCGATGTGACAGCTGGGGTACAGTTTGTCTATTTGTTATCACCCAAAAGGACTTACTGACGAGGCAGACTGACTGTGCCACATTGCTTGCATACTTTGCCATCTAAAAAAAAAAAAAAAAACCCTCTCCTTTTACACTGACAAATTTCAAGACAGCACCAGATTTTTGCAGAGAAAGGCTAAACTGAAACTCACTTTGAGTGTGTTCTCTGCATCTCTTCTCATATTTCAGCTAAACTGCCTCCTCGCCAGGGCCAAGGAATGCATCAAGCACCATAAATCAGGGGCTTGATAGGAACTTGGCGGCTGGACAGCAGTGCAGAGAGCTGTGTTATGTAGCTACAGTACAGTAAAGATGTTTTAAGGTGAACATTACCATCTCGGAGGAAGAGAAAAACGAGGGGAGGATGCTTTGATTCAGGGGAGTTTTGTCCAAATGACAGAGCAATGAAAGCCCTTCTCACCTCCTTTAGCCCTTTGCATTCCTTTACTTGTGAATCACTATGATCACCAAGAGGAATACAGGCCTCAAACCCGTTTGGTGTTGTCTTTAATTTTATTTATACTGCCCAGTTTGGATTCAGGAAGAAGGTCTTCTGTGGTGGAAAGCGTGCGCAGGTGGGTTTGCTGCAACTCTATCTCGTGCCTCTTTCTTGCCACGGCGACGAAGAGTGAGAGAGTTCACGTAATGGAGGCAGCCGGCGGTGTGTGTTGTGTGCCAGGTTTGTTTGTCACATCTCCGCCTGTCTGCGCCTTATGCAAATGGGCAGGGGGCTGGGAGGGACGGCTCCATGGGAAACTGCTGGTGCTAATCCAGCATGTTGAACAGAGGAGGAGAGGAGCACTTTTCAATAAAGCCCCCCCCCCCCCGCACCCCTCTGTCAAGTCATACACACAGAAACACACATGTACATACACATGAACAGCATCCTATGTGTGTGTGTACACTCGCACACAAACATCACAGGCCCGAACACAAAGACGCACACATGAGTTCTCTCTCTCACACACACAAACACTGAACACCTGTTTCTTTTCTGTGCATCCAAACAGACATGCTTTAATATGTGAACAAATCCCACGATCTTAGGACCCACTCTCAATCCGCTGGGTGTAATACCAGGGTGCTTTCAATGAGATAACAACAACCCTCAGTGTGATCAGCCTGTACTAGCACCTAAAGATAGACTAATAACACGCTACAGCCGCAGTCCATGAGTTAGACTATGAAATTTATGCAAATGTGTGTGGGAATACACGGAGCTGAAAGTACTGTTTAAGACTAGTGTGTTTTCAGACAGCCCTCTTTTATTCCCAGAGCTCTCTTCAACTACATTTTTGCAAACAGACGTGAACTGTCTTGAGTGTTTCTTCACTAAAGTTCTCCACAGAAAGTAGGACGGAGGCAACGTTTTCCCGCTTGAGCCTTTAAGTACCTTCAAGCGACATCCTCTTGATTACTTATTTAATTGAACTGCTTCACCTACCTTGGGAAAATATGATTTTAGGGTGTTCTTAAGAGGTGAACATCTTATTTTTCTCCTTACACCGAGTCATGAGTCGTGCACTGTCAGTGTAAATCCTGCCTTTAGTCATAAACCATTTAAAGATTTGACTAAATGACTTCCTGCTAAAGTGCATTACACTTTGATGTCCAAAGAGGATCAGATTAATTCATTACCTGATTCCACCACGCACAAGATGAATATTATATTCCTCCCATAAAACTTGGGGATGTGACAGAGTTCTTTGTGCTGGCATTGGCTCAGGTCCAGCAGCTCAGTCCAGCCCCTCCACTCAGGTCTGTGTGAGAGCACTCGCTGAGTTTTTTCCCTTTTCATCCTTCTCTTTGGTACACAGTCAGATGCACGTTGCAGAACCGCAAGGCGCCGCTTACCTCTCCTGGATCCATGGGAGTAGAAGGAAGGGGAAAAAAATGGACAAACACAAAGGCAATCAACAAATCTCCTTTGCTTGAGCCCTGCGAAACATAATAAGGCCAAATCATCGTCTATTTAGCTTCGTCAAATCACTGACAGCAGGCCTTGATAAAAGAGAGTGGAAAATATGTAGGGTACAAGACGCTGCCAAGACCCTCACCCACTAAAGCCCCCTATTGAAGCCAGATGTTGACTCAACTAGCCAATTTCGATAAATGGCATAATGATTACCATTATAGATCGGGTAATTTTATATCAGTGTGCCACATTGTTGGTCCTCTTTAATGATAGCCAAATGAACTCTGGTTTGTGCCCGAGGCCAGGTGGGCTTTTCTGTGATTGGTATGCAGCATGCACTGCCTCGGTCCACCTGTAGGAGGGCGCCCCACTGTGGACTGGCTCTCTGGTCTTGTGGGCACCACTGACGTCACCTGTTGTTGTCATCAAGCATCCAGATCCGGCCTGAGCCCATCACCCGACCCTGTAATGAGACTTAATTGGTGCTTTAGCCCGATTTTTGCCTCCTCCAATGTCCTCAATCCCATTAGAAAGACTTACTAGATCAGAGCTTTACGTACTTGACACAGTGACCTAGATGGATGTTACCTCGTGTGACCCTCTAAAGTCCCCACAGACCGATTCTGCAGAGGTCCAAATGCCGTTGTCTGCCTCCCATTCCTCAGGGATTGGGGTATTACAGTAGATTAGCTGGAGAATTACCACGAATGGACATGGGTATGTGGGGTCATGGGATCGCTCCAGGACACGGAAACTAATGTTTGCTTTCAGGAGAGACTGTCACATACATACTGTACTTCTGAGAATCAAAGAAACCCAATTAGTTTAACACTTAAGTTAAATGGTTCTCTGATCTGACAGTGTCCTCACTCAACCCCTGCTGTCCTCATTTTCCACTCTTAGCCTGGTTTTAGACGTGATCCTGAAATGTATGCGTCCTGCAGGGAGAAGGTTACATCACTCCCATCAGCAGAAATGAATAATAAATGATATCTACAACAGTGATTCTCAACTGGTCCAGGCTTGTGACCCCTGTGTTCCACTGGTCATCAAAATCAAGACCCACTTTTATTGAATTCAAACCAGCCAAATGTGTTTTCTACAAGCCAGTGTATTTTGAACAAAATATGGATATATTTTCATTGCAGTTCAGACCAGAAAAGCATCCAAAAATGTAAAAAAATAATCAATAAAATGCACAAAATATTCACAAAATGAACCAAAAAAATATAGATGCTAAAAAAAAAGAAAAAATAAACATCCACAAAATTAAATGAACAAAGGAAGCAAGATAATGAACAAAATAATGAACACAATGACAGAATATTAAAAAATGAACAAAAACCTGACCTGAATAAAAGTAATATGTCAAATGAACAAAACATGAATCAAACATCCACAAAATGAACAGATAAATCAATAAAATCATCAAAATAATGAACAAAATAATCAGGGAGATCAAGTAAAAGTTCTCAAAAACTGAAGAAAATTAGCAAAAACACAGCAATCAAGAAAATGATAAAAAGGTGAATAGAAATATTACAAAATGGACAAAATAATTCACAATCTGAACAAGATTATAAAGGAAACAAAAAACTGAATAAAATAATAACGCAAATGAATGAAAATGGACAAAATAATAATACATACAAGAAGTAAAATGTCTGAAAAAAGGTCTTGCCAATTGAAATCATTTGGTTTTAGTGTCTACCTCCAAAAGGAACCTTATATTTTCATTTAAAGTCACCGTTTGAAACATTAAACTCACACCAAACAGCATGAAATCAGACATTCTTTTTGTAGCATAGCTCATTTTATTGTTTAAACAGTTTTGCATAGGAAATATATCCACTTCCAGTAATTGACTGCAGTAAAAACAGCTGCTAGCAGTATAGGCTGGATATAACAGTAACAATCACAAAAAGTTGAGCCATTATTTACACTGATTTTAATCTTGTGGCAATTTTAGCCCCTGCACCAAATGTAACCAGCTTGAAGGCATCGCCTAATGCTTGGCGTCTCTAAAATCAATAAAAGGGATATCAAGGCCTTCGCTATACAGTTCACAATGGACACCTGCGGCTCCTAAACTGTAAATGAAAAGATAAAAAACAAAAAGGTTTCCAAAAAGTCCTCTAAAACGTACATTCAGATACATACATAGACCTTTGCACACATTTGCAGTGTAACTACGATCACTACTGGAGACTGTTTACATATTGTTTTGTTGGTGTTGTTGTTGTTGTTCATAATATAATCCACCGTGAGTCATAAAGTAGAAATGTGTGCGTGGAGGGAAGTAAAAGTGCCACAAGACCCAAATAAAAGAAAAGAGAAAGAAAGAAATCAGCCCTGCAAAGAAAACTGGTGACTTCTTAAAAAAGACATTATTTCATCCTTTCACTGCACTTGAACATTATGTAGCACTGACCCCCCCCCCACCCCATTGTGTGCAGACATAATTAGAAAATTAATAAATCACAAAAAGTAAAACATCAAATAAGTAATAAAGAGCATATTTCCAGATGAGTTTTGCCACATTCTGTTCTGTGTGATGCTGTTTTTCTTGTCACATATGAAAGTAAGTATCACATTTTACAATTATATACAACAGACACTTGGACAGCTTGAACAGGCACTGCATTGCTATCTTTTTTTTGTCTTCTTTTGGTGAATGTTACATCCTGTAAAAATGCTGGTTTTTTTAATGTTTTGAACAACCTGATGCCAAGTGACTAGCAGCTAGCCAACATATGGAAGGTGTGTGTATTGCTCATGTTGGATGAAAAATGAAAAGTTCTCGGAAAGCGTTTCAATGTTAGTCTGCATGTAGACACCCTCTCAGTCCTGACAGAATGCGTGACATTCAGTGAAAAAAAACAGAAAAGAAACACACATATTGCATGAGTGCCACAGGTCCTCCTTGCATAAAGTTGTCCTGTTTAATAATACTTTCTAAAATAAGGTTGTCGTGAGTGTTAAACGAGGCTCTTGAAGCTGCTGATGAGTGGAACACTGATTAAAAGTTTCAAGAGCTTTTTGACAGGTTACATTCACACCCAGTGTTGCATGCCCATATACATTGCTATCAGCTTGAAGGTACAGTACCCTATTCTGCAAAAGCGGTGTAATGTTATGTAGTTAGATCACATCAGGCATAGACCGCATGTTCAAAGTGCAAAATGGACCTCAATGTGTTACTGGTCATCTGAGAGAGAATTTTTTTTTGTTGTGTAAATATGAACAAATCAGGCTCGACATCAATCTCAGATATGGTGAGATGTAGCACCAATCGTCTTGCAACATTTCCTTTGAGAACAAAAAAAGAAAAATAACAATATCGGATAGATTCATTGAGGACGTTTGTCGCTGCAGATTTTACCCTGCTTCTCGCTTTAAGGTCAGGTGCAATCTGGGGCCTTTTTCGACTGGTGAAGTGACATCACCTCCCAGCTGCTACAAGAACACACTCACATCTTGTTGGACAAGAATTCGCACCCTTTTCCAAAAAAACAAAAACAAAATGAGATAAATCACATCACACATCGCGCTATGGCCACACTAATGAAAGAACAACAATTCAAATACTTGAAGTGTTTCCCACATGGAAATATCTAAGCACTAGGTTCAAAAAGAATAATATCAATTATAAAAAAGCCTTCATTGTTGTTGTTTTTTTATATTTATGGATCTGTATAGAATATCCCCCCTTTTTGACTTTACAAACAGGAATACAACAACTGATGAAACACTTTTAACCAGGGGAATCTGGAGAGTTCTAACTCAATTCCAGCCTCCGAAAACTGTTTTTTTTTGCCCCGAAAATGGAATTGACATTTTTTCCCACAATTGAAGATTTACAAATAAGGGCTTTTAGAGAAGAACTCATGTGAAAGTTTACAGTGTACAAACTCCTGTCCTAGGGCAGGCTTTTTCAATAGAAAGACCCTCATCTTCTCTCGTTGCGTAGTGTCAGAGGCACTCAATCACTCATCCAGCTCGCCAGTCCACGCACATGCATGCACACAGACACTCAAGCTGCCAAAGCAGAGTTCAGCCCCACAGACTACTGCTATCAATCAGGATATTTACCTTTATGTACAGTCTCCTACTCAAATAAACACCAATAGCACAGTGACCCTGACACATTTTTATCACACACACCCACTCACAAACACACTTGGGGACAATGCACTTCAGTGGGGTCTCCAATGGCCAAAGGCTGCAAAGCACTTATAATTTTCTCCACAAGAAAAAAAAAAAAAAAAAAAAACAAAAATAAAAAAAAACAAACAAAAAAAGACAAAACAGTGCACATAGAACGGGGTGACTTTTCAATTATTTTTCTGCATAAGAAATCTGGGTGAAGACGGAGAGATTAAGCTTGACTTGAGGATTATTTTCTTCCTGCTTCTTAGCCCTCTGTTCACGCCGGAGAGTTTTCAGTTGTACCGACTCTCCGCGGGGAAGGGAACGGTTCTTTCACGATTGTAGGGAAAGAGTGCAAAAAGATGTCGAAGCGGCGTCGGAGCAGACGCTGCCGCCTCTGTGAGAAAAAGTCTTTATTTTTCACATTAAAAATGGCACATTAATGATTGATGGTAAATAATGCCCTGCAATACGCCTGAGAGATTAGGATTGAATGTTGAAAACACTGTAAGGGGAGAGAAGATGATTGCCTATGTGCTATTTAAGTGCTATATTTTTCTCCTAATGGGTTCGATTTAAGCTTCTAATGGACGTTAAGAAAGCAGCAGTTAAAAAACCCTGCTTCTGCCAGCCGGTATTTACGTCAACATACGCTACATGGCTCTCTAACCATTCTTGCTGGGGATCAGGATTTGACATACAGTATGTGCATATCATATATACATTTATACAAATCTAATACTTATAAAATACTTTCTAAAGGCTTGCTTGAGCCTGTCTGGAGCTGATTTGGACAGGTCTCACTAGCATTAGTCGGTGTGTGATTGTTGCGCAGGTCACAGGCCACTTCACTGATGTGTTTAAGGCATCTACTTGGGAATTGCATTCGCAGACATTTCAAAATTGAACGGCGTAGCATTCGAGAAAAAGCACGCAACTTGCAGGTAGAGCAACCGTCCACAGTTGCAGCTTCAGGGAACGATGACAGAAGGGGATTCCAGGCAAAAAAAATATGATTTCTTAAAATGATTGTCGTGCTCAAGTCAAGCTGTCTCTCCTGTGAAAAAATGAGCTCATTAATGTCACATGCTAGCACCCCAGGTGGAAAGTTGAAAAGAAGAGTCACAGTAGACCAATCAGTGACTTTGCAGCCGTAGTAAGACCAAGGGTGCATTTTCATAAGTACTCCTAAAAAATAAACCTCCCCTTCCCTTAAAAGTCCCTAATTCAAAATACACTGGAACATGACTCCGGGTCATTCGGTAGTCCTAAATGCTAGAGAAAGAAAAAAGACCTTGTCATACACTGCATAGACAGCAGTCCCCACTTTGGTCAATAAAAAAGGAAATCACCCACGACAACAACAACATCATCAACAACAACAATGACAAACAACGATATCAACAAAATAAATGCATTACAATATTGTCTATCTCCAAACTAGCCTCTAATAATTGACGTATCTATAAGCACTACCTACATAGGCAAAACTTGGTATTGCATAATTTTCATAATTCTGAATTTCACCCTCCACAATAGTAACTGGAAGATGAACGAAATGAGCATTGGAAAAAGGAAAACAAAAGATGACAGGTTATTAGAAAAACCACCAAAATACCGGAAAAAAAAAACAAAAAAACAAAAACAAAATCGAATGCTGGTTGATTACAAACTTTAAAACGGCAACTATACACAGCCTTGATATGCAATGTAACTGTGAGATAGAGTAGTACATGAAGGTAAAAATCAACAATTTCATTCAGAGTACAAAACAATTCTTATCATAAAAATGTTAATTTTTTTCTATAATGATAAATGCAGCAAAAACAAGTGTAGTGATGTCTCTATATTCAAAGGCAAGGCACGTAATGTGGACTATATGTCATCGTGCAAATTAAGAGTATTGGAGAGATTTTCCTTGTATAAATATGTCTGGACTGAGGCAATGGCTGTGAACATGCCATGCACAATTCTAGATTTCAGGGATTTGCCACCACCTGGATTCATAATTTCAGTTTACAACCTCTTCCACTGTAGAGTTTACCTTGCACAAACTGTAGCTTTACACATAAGCTTACTGTACATTTGCATGAATTGTATATTTCCATGAATTAACTCTTTGCATTCCATATTTTTTCTGTAAACATAAGCTTTAGAAGCTGATGGCCAAATGCATATGCTCTTGATCTTATCGTAAGCATTGAAACAGAAATGCCATTTTAACACACTATGTGTGTCTCATTTCTATTCTTATGTTCAGTTATTTTTTTCCCCCAAAATAAATAAAAAAAAATTCTTCCCATAATGATGGGAAAGGCTAAAAAATAAGTGCTGGTTTTGCTCAGCGGTGCACAGGTAGCTTAGTGCTTGCCTTCAACTGCTTTTCACGCTTGGTGTTTCTCTCTTATGAGGAGACGGACATGTGACTGAAATTAAGTTCAAATGTTTTCTTAAACATTTTACCCATAAAACCATTTAATAATTAACCCCCTTCCTTTAGAGTCTTAGGGCTGACAGACTGATAGCTTCCCTTCAAAAATTCAATTGCACTTGCCTCTATCGAGATTCTCTTATTCTGTCATTTAAATCCTTTTGTAAAGGAGTTGCAAAATTCTTTAATAAGGGGTCCAATCTCAAGGCTAACATTTAGTGTTTTTTGAAAACCACATCAAGAGTTCTCAACTCTCACTGTAAGTGTTTACATTAGATCTTGAAGAAAGTAGCAGTAAAGAATAAACAAGTCAATGCATTTTTCTGAACAAAGAAGTCGTATCACAGTAAACAGAAATCAAACGGAAGAAGAAAACACTCTGAATTCACAATTTTTGTTCCTATGGTGTACACAGTGAATCATTCGACGTGGGAAAGCCTCTTTTCAAGAGGGACCGATCAGGTCTGAGTCGCAGAGCTTAGAGTCTCAGAGCATCCACCAGGCAGAGGTTGTACATACACAGACCCCTTGTGTGTTTGTGTAAATCAAGGTTTTACATCTTCCCCCAACATGGAAAAAGAGTAGGAATTGCCACTAAGAGACTAGAGTGTCATGCAATAAAACATTAAGGCATCTATACATCACAGTATTTTAATGGATTGAAAAGTTCTGCAAACACAACAACTGACTGGTGGCTGGTGGATGTGTGGGAGAGTTTGACAGCAGACCTGAAGCTTTTTCTTCTGTTTTTTCTTTCCTCTGCTCCAACTCTTGTCTTCATGGCCAGTGTCCATCATGGGAAGGAGGGACGGTGGAGGTGGGGGTCACAGAAGGGGTGAGACTAGGAGGAGGAGGGGGAAGGGGAGTGGAGATTGTGCAGCTTGTGCTGCTTGCTGGTTTCATCCATGGCTGCGGACACCTGTAGTGCGAGCTCTGCACCACCAAACCCCCACCCGCCTATCCACCCTGGGGGTCATCTGGCCTCTCTGTGTTCAGTTCCCTGTCTCAGCGGGGACCAGAGGCTCACCAATGATGTTTATGCTGTAGTTCTGGTGGACATTTGTTGGCAGAATCGGAGTCCCGTTCGACACTTGGAATGGAACTAAGCTCGCCCAGGTACCAGGACTGTGGAAAGAAAAAAAAAACACAAAGAGACAACAGAGAAGCAGGGAGATTAGTCACATGCCATTAACTTGATTGTGCAGCATGCAGTCAAAATCTGATTCCTTCTTTCAATTATCCTAAACACTGCTTCGCTAATGACCAGCATCACTGCCCTGCTGACAGTCATCAAGGTTCAAGGTCTTCTTATTTTTGTTTTGTTCAGACAGAGAGGGGTAAACAAAAAGAAATAACCCCCGCAGCTCTGTTAATGTAAGCCGAGGTGATTCCACTTGATTCTCACTGAAGGACCTCATGTGAGAAGGCTGTGACGCAGACTCTCTTCTCAGCATTCACGGCGGTATAGAAAGGGGAGAATGTGATTGGTAGTGGTGGAGATTGTAGAGGATGAGGAGCAAAAGGGGGGGGGGGGGTAAAAAGAAGAGAGAGAGGGGTCTCTACACAAAGCTGTCCCATCCCTATTCATCTCACGCTAATGGCAAAACAACACAGTGATTGTTCCTGGGGAGTAACGGTGCTAACTGAAAATGCGAGTGCGAACAAACAGCATGTTGTTCCCGAGGGGTGCTCGGCTACGTAGATGTCAGATAATTAGCCCCCCTGCCTGTTCCTCCCCCAGAGGCCCCCAGTGTGCACTCATCTAATGCCACCACCCCTGTCCACATCACCCATAAGTCTGAAAATACCTGAGCCACACATTCACCAAACATCAAGTAGCGAGAAAGTTGGGAAAAAGAGAAAATATGAGGCAGAAGAAGCAAACCAGACTCTCCGATGATGTGTTTCGACAGAGGTGGAAAACAGACTTGACTCTTTACACCCAGTCTGCATTTATACAAATCACGACAGACTGCGCTTTTAGGTAAAACAATACAAGTGCAAATTCAATTCACTCTGGGGCCTAAAAGAGCCAGACTCTTTAAGATGTAAAGAAAGAAAGAAGGTGGAAAAAAAGAGGAGTATATTCAGATAAAAACAACCATCACCAAGATCAGAGTATGGAATTTTTGCATCTCAAGGAGTTAAAAACCTCAAGTCTAATCCTCCGTAGCAGTTTTTTTTTCTGTTCGGCCCATCCTCATGCTGTCCTCCCTCCCTCCTTCTCTCTTTCACCCTGCCAAAAATCATCGGACAGGAAACGGGGGATTAAGTTTTTCCTACCTTGCTGAACAAAGAGCACACAGAGCGGCCAAGGGGCTGCAGCTTTCTCTTCGCCCATTCTTTCTTTTTCCTCTCTCCATCTCACTGTGTTTCTCTTTCCTTATGAAACTCCTCGCAGGTAATGGCTTACATTACGGGGACCACGCAGATACAAAAGCGCACTCGTGGGGCCTTTGTATGCGTTACAGTGGCAGATCGGTTTTAATCTTGTTAAAATCGATGGCTGTCAGTCCAAATCTGTATCGTATAACTTAAAGCTGCACTAGGACGGGTTTATAAGGTAAAGGGAGCCTCTCCCATCAGTGTGAATCACAAAATGGGAACGATGGAGTCATCCTGTCACTGCAGAGTGAAACGCAACATCCATCACCCAAACTTTTTCAGCTCAAAAGACAAGTATGTCACCTCTTTGGGACCCAAAATGAGAAAAGCAACCATTATGAGTTAATGTAATATTCTTCTTTCCTTTTTAAATTAATTCACATATCACATCTTTACATATTATACTCTTCATGTGCATGGGATATATAATGACAAATAGAACTTTAACTAAATTAAACAATAATTATCAAGAAAATGAATAAAATAATCAGGGAAAAATAAGCACGAAATGAAGAAACTAATAAAGAATGAACAAAGTAAGCTATAAAATCAAGAAAATAATCAACAAAATTAACAAAAATGAAGAAATGAGTCCACAAAATGAAAGAAAAAATTCACAAAAAGGGAAGAACTGTTTAAAAAATTGACAAAAAATGAACAAAAGTATTCAAAGAAATGAAATTATAAAAAAATTCATTTCTTTACACAAAATGAACAAATAACAGACAAATGATGAAAATGACAAAAAAAATGAACAAAAACGAACATATACCCAAAAATGAACAAAATTGTCAAGAACATCAACAAAAATAACAACAAATTTGGCAGTGCGATAAATGACACAGAAAAAAATACATAAAGATAGTAAAGAAAATAAACAAACATAATTAAATATGAAGAGTACTATCCACAAAATAAAAAAACTAACAGAATGATGATGAAAATAATCAAAAATGGACATAAAAAACACATGGCAAAAAAAAAAATCAACAAAATAATCACGAAAATGAACAAAATAATTAAACATGAACAGCAACATCCACAAAATGAACAAATAAACAATGAGCAAAAATGAGCAAAAATAAACAACATATCCCCACAAATGAACAAAATAATCAAGTAAATGAATAAAAATGAATAAAAATGAATGCAGCAATTTGAAACTGGTCAAAAAATGAACAAATTATTAAAACACGAGCAAAATAATCCAAAACTTTACAAATAACTGACAGATTGGCAGCACAATGATAAAGACTCGTATTTGGATCGTAAACCTATGTTTGGAAAAGAGATATTGAACAAAGTCTAAGTGCAAACATGGGTCATTTTCTTCTTCTTTTAAGGTGTTGAGCTTGAGAATACAAGTACCCGTACATAACTACGTCTTGTTAAAGTACTTTTGGGGTGTAATATTTTGGGCAGTCTGGGCATTGCTCAAACTTCAAATGGAAGCTTGTAAGATCCTCAAACACCTCATTTTTCCGTACTTTGTCCTCGTATGAGCTGTATCCTGGTGTCTCTACGGTCTTTACCTCACCAGGCAGCTCTAGATGTGGCTAAAAACATGACCTCCATCTGTGGATTTCCTTAGGTAACCTTCAAGATGGCCTGCCCCTGCCCCTGTCCAGCTCCCAAACCTCACTTATTCTACTCCCTCCAAGCACAGCCCGGGCATACAGCGTGCTTGGTTTAAGGATTAGCTCCCTAAATTAGATTATCTAATGGCATCTTAATGGATTGCTGACCCATTTCCTGCACAATGGCAACATGCGAGTCTGGCAGCGTTTTAATTTGGGGCTAGTACTGAGGAGGCATAGCGGAGCGCTCCGTTAAAGGGCAGCCAAGATAAAAGAGAAATCCGACTGATTCCATCTTTACATTGAACGCTTGTGCGTGAATAATCCATCAAAAAAGAAAAATATAATACAATTACCCTCCCATCCTTGTAACAAAATAAAGAAGTAGCGAAATTCAGTTGGGATCTATTCTATCTGAAGTCATTACTGTACATTCACATGGCGAGAGGAGGAGTTAGCATGTGTGTGAGTGGAATAAGAGACCTGGAGCTGCTGCAGGGGACATTTTTCTCTGCTACCTCCACTGGCCTATTAGGAGGCCTGTGGAAGGGGCTGCGCAGTGTGCATGTGTGTTGGTAAAAAGTTTGTAACTGCAGCAGGCGCAAAATGATCTGTACACACTCACACACACACACACAGATACTGTACACTTCCAAGGAAAAAGGAAAAGGGAGACGTAACAGGAAAAGGCTTAGCTCAGCTCGCTGACTCTGCCATGGCGACACGGTTCAGGTTTTTCCTTCTAGACGGGCGAGGAAGGACAGTATAGAGGGAGGAGTGGGAAGGTGAAGGGGAGGGGGAGGCTTTCTGTAACTTCTGTAAGTTACAGTGAGCAAAGCGTGACTTGGAGTCAAACAAAGCTGAGCTTGTTAAAATGTGGAAAGTAAAACATAATCACATGGCTTAAAACTGACCTGAAATGACTCATTTTACAGAAAATGGTTCAGCTTCATTTCCTTCAATTTGTTTGGTCAAATGTTTTCTTATGAAATTTACGAAATTCTCAGCAAGAAAGAAAGAAAGAACAATGAAACACAAATAACAACATGGTTTCTTTTACTATATTGTGACATCAGCTACTTACCAAGCATATAATTAAAGTGCATTTATATGTGAGGAGAAAAACAATCAAGACAATCAGACAGAATGGAGATATTAACCTAAATATGTATGTGAGACAGAGAGACAGCATGAAAGAATGAAAAGGTTACCTTTGCCAAGTAATCCCCAAAGTGTCGTCAGTGGCACTGGGGCCATAATGCCTGCCGTTTTGAGTCACGCTCCAGTCACACTTCCTCAGCTGTCAATTGAAACCTAGCAGTCAGATCACTGGGCCAAGACAACTTCCACTTCAGATTACACTACAACTCAACACTGTACAAATGCATGCAGAACAGCCTAAAGCAAGAGCAGAGTCCTAATGGACTTCATGTTGAAATATTGAATGGAATCAGTAAATGTATGACACTGAGAAAAAAAAAACAGTTACCGTTAAAGCTATGAATAAAACAGACATAAAGAAAAAGCATGCAATCACAGTTAGTGGAAACAGCTACCCTGGAAGTAAAAAAAATGGAATTAGTTAGTTACAAAATGTGAGTGACATTATGTTTGCAGATTGTCTGTAAGTGGCTACTGCTTGTTTTTTCACTGTTAGGCAATGAAGCCATGCAATCCAGTGGATGCATGCAGCCTGATGATAATCTCTGATTCACTGGAAGTGCACTTTCAGATTCAGGACGGAGCCCGCATGCCCTAAAGCATGCAGAGTATTTTTTTCATTAGCTAACTGTTTTTTTATTGATTAGGGTCAAAATTACAATGAAGTTAAAGAGCACAAAAACACACATACAAATTCAAGCACACACACACACACACACACTGAACCTTTTCCCTGCTTTTAAGGTATGTGAACTTTACGTACAGATTACAAATTACTGCAACAAAAAAGCCACACAAACTGTGTCTCCTTTGCATGCATTATGCGACCACACGTGTCGGCAATACAGCTGAGAGCTAGCTCTGCCAATACCAACCTAACCTTGCCCTGTGGTCAACACATTCATTTAGTAATGCATCGGGGTAAAACTGCACTGTTAGCACTCTGCGTGCAGTGGCAGACGTTTTGCAGAGGCTCTTAAGAGGGATTTAATCAGATATACGCATACACTGAATATTCAAAGCCATTTGCAGCGGTCAAGAATGTGTTCTTTTAACTCCAAGCACCTGGATGAACGCATCAGGGAATGATGATGGTTTCCTACTTAAGCCCCACTTAAATTCAGTGATGTGATTTTGTTATGGCCCTTGAATTTCATTGAAGCAAATGTGAGGAAGTGGCAAGAAAGAGGGGATTTTTTTGCGCAACTACACATAACATCCTTCCATTATACTATAATGCAATATATTAGTTTTATCAATTGCAATAGCTGCTAAATAAAAGTGAATAAGAAAACAATGCCTCCTGTTCCATCCAGTGTGTTTTCTGAGACTAAACCCCCCATGCCGCTTCCACACTCTCCAGCATGACAAAAGCTTGGAGAGAATGTGCAGGCTGGGCCAGACGCTCAGTGCCACCGCTCCTCGAGGGGCTTGCCATCTGTCCGCTGGCACCGGCACATCAGAGTGGCACGGGCAGTGGGAAAAGGGGGACGGAGGACGGGGAACGATAGCAAACAGATGCGGGCAGATTGTGGATTAGGATCCTTCCTTAGATAATACCAAATGACATCTGATCACGGATCTTTCCCTGCGGAATGCTAGATGGTGGCATTCCCTCGAGGGGTTAACCAAGGCGAGAGATGAATGGAGGGTTTTCACACATTCGCTGCCTGGGAATCATAGAGCAGGTGTGGGAGTGTGTGGTGGTGGTGTTTTGTTTTTTTTCATTTTTGAAGCGTACTGTGTGAGAGTGTGAGTGTGTGATTTTCTATTTTAGTGGTGCAACGTTTTAAAATAGGCAAAATTCTGTGAAGTAGGATCGTTTCGGTTTCAAGCAATTCATTATCTCACCATTTATTCGTAATATTAGGGCTGGATATCACTGGGGTTCTCAAATGGGTTGAATTTGAAGCCCCAGTTCAAGTTGATTTCTGATTCAATGTGGATTTGGTTAGAGATATTTCGGTTATAGCACCAATTCCGCTTGGATATGAAGACAATTCTGCTTGTATATAAAGCAGATTCAGAAATAAAGCTATAAATTGAACAATCCTGGAAAACAATAAAATATACTGCCATTTACAAGAAATGGAGGTTACTAAGTTCAGATTTTACTCATCCATGGCAAAAGACATGTTAAAAACAGATTTTTCTTGTGAGAATATTACTTTAAATCCAGCCCTGTATTTTATCATAAATAAATTGGAGCTAACGGTGTGAGTACTATTTTATTAAAAAAAGATTTCACTACGTCAAAACCCACATTGCTTCCAGTCTCCTTTCTTCGTTCACCACACAATCATACTAAGAACCTGCCCTGGCGCTGACCGCACTTAAAAAAACACGGGACCTCTGTGTTGGTAAATCTCACGCATCTCTCCAGGCATTTCTTTTTCCTACCGAACGGCTGTGAGAATGACTCGAACTGTCAGTAAGCCTCACGGATCCCACACAATAAACAACCCGTCACCACACGAGGACAATGACGGAGTATTCGGTGAAAGTGTTTAGTCCTCGGGGGCTTGGCTCAGCGTCTGCCCCGCTCTGCGAGGCCAGGATCCTAGGCCGTTAAATCATACCGCAGAAAACAAAAACAACTGTGACAAGCAGAAGCATGATGAATCAATGTGAATACTGTTCAGAGTAAACCAACAAGGACATTTATTCATCAGGATATGGCATGTAATAACCTTCGAGAGCAGTGTCATTGGTGTTGGACTTAAAATTTGTCATATTTATTCCATCTCTTTCGCAAGACTTTCCAAACTGAGCAAGCCCTGAAACATCTTCTGGATAATTGCACTTCTGATAATACAAACAGCAATAAAAATATTAGTTTTTTTAACAACTACTAATCTGTGGATGATTTGCACTTCAAAATCTGGAAAGAAAAAGGCCGTACATCCTCTCGAGGCAAGGCTTTGGACAAAATTCAGCAGATCATGCTGCTACGCAGACACTGCTGCTGTCTTCTGTAGCCACTTTGTGCCCCGCTGAAAGAAGTAGCAGGGCTACTACAAGATGTGGAAGACAAACTGTGCGACATCAGCCAAGTGAATCCTCCTTCTCCTCCTCCCTGGTGGAATAAAAGCATCCAACGACTGCTGACAAACTCCGCTTTCTTTTCTTTTTTTTTTTAACCCAGATTTGACAAAAACTGGGAGAAAGAAAAGCACAGAGGAGAGAGAGAGAGAGAGAAAGCTAAAAAATTGAAAGAGAAAGAGGAGCAAGGAAACAGAGGCCAGCTTTGTCATTTTTACTAAGCATTAAAAAAAAGCGAGCTGAGGAGAAACCCAGTGATCATTATGTAGCCGCGTGCAGATGCATTCAATTAGTTGTGGTTGGAAAAGCCTTGGCCTTGGACCAGCACTTTCAATAAGATGGGGTGGGAGGAGGAGAGAGGTGGGAGGGGGGAAGGATGGGGGTGTACTTTCTCCCGTCCGACAACACCGCAACACTCCTAACCTCGCACAAACACACACATACGTAAACACACACAGGGTCATCACATCTGTGCTAAGGCCGCCGCTGTTGCTGCCGGGGCAAACGCCTGACGCCAACGCTGAATATTTGACTTGTGTACTTTAAATGAGGGAGTGTGCTGACTACACGCAGTGTGTGTGAGTCATTTTAGATGGTAATGTCTGAAGGAAATAGAGTTGAGCATATTACACTCTTAAAAGGCACCCACATGTCCCATCCATCTTCACAGCGGTGGCCACACAATGACAGTAAATTTCCTCACACCTTCATAAAAGACTTTTTTCTGCACTCGGATGTGGGAACTCAATGCACTCACTTAAAAATCACAGTCGGAAAGCTTACGTTTGAAATCGGATCGTTTACGGCCTACTGTTAAAATGTAATGAGTAATGTAACTTAGTTTTGATTATTCTTTTACTGGGCGATAAAGCTGGAAACAACACTGCTCAGTAGCATTACAGCTACTTTGTAGATTTGAAAAGGAGAATATGTTGAATTTGTAGCTTTTGACAATGTGACAACCCATCTTGCTGTGAATTTACTAGAGCGATGCAATAAAGTGATCAATTTAAATTGTTTTTCACTATGGTAATCATGTTTAGCATGATCTACAGCTTTATTTTATCTTTCAGGTTCATTTGACCCACGTTGTCACCAACAAAATCTTCTTTTTTTGTGAATAAATCCTCAGATTGTCTTCTGAAATCAACAATAAATCATAAAGTCAGACAAGTACTACACACAAAGTTTTGCTTTTTGGAACTTATTGGCATGTCTTCGCATTTTTCGTTTCATCTTTTACAACATTTTCATCTGGATGCATCATCTTCGTGTCATGTTTTATGCCATTTTTGTTTTGTTGCATCTTTACCATATTTACGTTTTGTCCTCTTGTTTAAATTTTCATCTTTTGTACTGCTTCTGTGTTGATGCAGCTTATATAATATTTTCATCGTGAGGCATCTTTTTCATCTTTTTGTGTTTGTGTATTTTACATTTCTGTCTTATTGGTACACATTCTTTTCTATTGTTTTTTTTTTTTTGCACCTTTTCATCTCGTGTATTTTCCAGCTTTTGTGCATCTTTTGTGTTATTTCTGTGCTGAAATAACACCATTTGTCTTTTACACCGCATTTCTGTAGTGTACCTGTGGCCTTTAGTCTTTTAGTTTCTTTTAGCCTTTTTAAGTTTTTTAGTGTATTCTTTAGGGGAAATAGTCCTTGTAAAGCTGTGCGTTTCATGTTTTCTTCGTATCTATTTCTATGTACAGCCCTTTGGCAAGCATGTGTTTTTAAAATGTGCTATATAAATAAAGTGGATTGGATTGTACTTCATCGGGTCTTTCACATTCATCATTTTACATCATCTTGCTTTGTCTTTCACTATTTTTTGTCTTTTTGAATATTTTACAAATAATTAGAACCGCATATAATCATTTGGTTTCTTCAACTGTGACTCAGGATAAAAATTAGTTATTATTGCCAGTGTTTTTGGCTTTATCGCCCAGCTCTACTTTTTGCCTAGAAATCAGCAACATTTTGATTAGTAGCTGTACTACATTCAACTAGGTACTCCTAAAAGGGGTTAAAATTGTACCTTGTTTATGAACAATGACAATTCAAGAGAAAATGTCCTCTTTAAAAAGCACTTCTGCTCTGCAAGATGTCTTTATGAATTACAGTGAAGGATATATATATATATTTTTAAATCCACATAATAGCCTAAATACTTCTAAAGACTGAAGGACTTGTTCTAATTTGCTACGCCAACACTAAATGCTTGACCTGGCCTCATCTATAAACAGTTTCATCTGGTCTAATTAGATATTTTAATGCTTCCTTCATATTCTGAGTGCTTCTCATGGAATGCAGGAAATGTATTTCTGATGTTCAGGGAGACAGAAAATGAAAGGATAAGAGGAGCAGGTGAGCTGAGTGTTGAAGGGGTTGTTGGTGTGTGCAGGAGGGGGGGTCTCACCTGTTGCTGGTGGAGGAAGGTGGGATCTCTTGGGCTCAGGCCTACGAAACGATTAGCTGTTGGGGTGCCAGGGGCTGAGTAGCCTGGGTAACAGAAACAGAAATGCATGCTTGCATTACAATTTGCATTTCAGGAATTTATATGTGGCTGGTGCTCGTGACTCTCAGTGACTGCACTATACATTTATACAACCTACCGTAAAAGGTAGAGTCTCAGTGAGCTTTTTTAAGATGCAGGACTGTAAAGTGTGTGGTGTTTCACGGAGATGTGGGCGGGAGCTGTAGCTGCCAGCATGGAGCAGTGTGTGGACAGTGACTCACCTTCTGTGGATGTGGTGATGGGCTTTGTGTCAGGCATTGAGAGCGAGACGGGTCGCACAGCGCCGTGGTGCGGGGAGGGAGCCAAGACTGGGGTGAAGTGGCCCGGGACCTTCCCGACCACCTGACCACTGCTGTTAGGCTGCAGAGGAGTTAAAGGAACAGCTGAGGAAGTGCTTTTAATGTTTATAATGCCTGTAATCATGGGATTCAAGCTATTTAAACACCTATGATTTACACAGCAATTTAATATATGCATGTGAAGTTTGTGTTGGAGTCTCTTTTGTGCTGGGAGCTGGTCATTTGTTGACGTTAGCTAAGTATATTTCTAAGCTAACGGCTGTGTGAATTCATGATAACAGCCTGCAAACTGATTTATACTGTATGTCGAGGACTCAGCTGAGTTGATCCATGAAAATCCTTACACTTGCTCTTGAATTCTTTGGTGCCTATCTTTCTCCTTTTCAGATACAAAACTCCAAACAAACGTCCAGCTCCAAGCACAACATCGACTCGTCCACACACTTCACATACGAGGCATGCAGAAATTTTACATATTGGACCCTTAAAAGATTAATGCCTTTTTAGCACATTCTTAAGATTATTAAGGTGATTTAAACTGTCATTTGCTGTAATAAATGTAATGAAATAAATCCACATCAAGTCCAGGGAATGAACTGAAGGTGCAGTCTACGACGTTGGGAAACAAGCTGGCAGTACGCTACCATGTCAACACGGCTTACAACCTCACAGCTGTCAAACTAGTGTGTCTGTCTATCATGTAGTTTGTTGCTTTTTACCTGTATCAGATGTCAAAGGTTTGAAATTCAGTCTCCCCTCAGGGATCCTGTGGTTAGATAAGGTACAGTTGCCAGCTCCCTCGTAGCTACTGCTACGACTGTCTTGAACTTTGCAAATGACTGCATGAGCTTGTGCATCTATGAGGTTGTAAATTGTGTTGACCGGCATTTCAACCGTCTAATCATTTACAGCAGACTGCTACCAACGATCAGCAACTAGCTAGTTTCCCAACATCACAGACTTCGTCCTTAAAATAAAGCTCTGAAATGCCATGTGCATAAATTCTGAGGTTCATAAATCAAAACAATACAAGTCGTAGCAGACAGTGACATCTCGAAGTAGCGTGAGGTCACGGGAGTTGCTATTTTCACTATTTTATATGGAACCGTATGCACTGAATTGTTGGATCTGTATGTCTGTAATTAATGATGTTTAGGTATGTCTTGTAAATGAATGGACAAAAATAAAATAAAAAAATTACTGCCTTTGAAAATAAAACTGACTTAACATATTTACAGGTGACCAAATGAAATGAGTCATTACATTGTAGACATTTACAGATTTGACTGAATTTAGGCCTTGTCTGATACATGTGATACAATGTAAGGACAAAAGTTGTGCAATTTTATATTATGTAATATTGTGTACGTATTGTCATTTTCACATACTTTACAGAAGTCATGTTACATATTGTAGCTTTATACAAATATCTGAATAGAAAGTACACTGTGGCCCATGAAGTTGGAACAAAATATTTTTTTACTTCTGCTTGTGAAATGATTGTGACAATGTAATTTATTCTTGAGAGATAAAGTGAATATCTTCTCAAAACTTTATTGAGCCATCTCTTCCAAAGATTCCTTATGTGTATAAATAGGAATAAAAAGAGGAATGTGTCAGAAAACAAATTCTTCCAACTTTATGGGCAACAGTGTAATAGGAGAGCTGAAAGGAACAGAAGATCCACGTTCATTGTGCTTGTGAAAGTTGCACAAACTAGTTCTGCATTTGTTTAGTCTCTCACCAAAAACCTTGTAGCCTTTACTGCACAAGAGGAGAGTCTGTGTCCAGCGACTAATGTTTACAAGCTCTCACTCGCTTGTAAATGTGCAGTCGGGCAGATCTCAATAAACTATTACAAGCATGTAACAAACTTCACTCTTCCAAACTGATTTGCGCCAAACAAACTGCGGTGACACTCTTGCTTCCATTACTTAACGTCTCCTAACAGCTCTGCTCTTTTGATGCCACAAACCTCAAATGGACAACAAAAGGTGACTGGACTGCTTGCACTTAATACTTCGGCTGAAGAAAAGATTTTAGCACTTTCCGTCGCCACGCTGTCACAGTTATTACTAAAACTCTGGGGGGCACTAGCAACAATAGCTCCTCAGTCAGTGACGATGGATTTCCTACATGATTTTAGACAATGATTTTAATGGCGCTCATAAATGGAATTTAGGAGGACCCGGGCGTGAAAAGAGAGAGCGGCAGAGCGGCCTGTTACAATAGTATGAATGTGTGAGTATAGAGAGTGAGGCAGAGAGACTTTATATATAGTGGACGAAATAAAGGAAGCTAGTGGGAGCTACTCTTTCAGACGGCTGGAGTCTGTCTGGGGCGTTCATTTCAGGGCCGCCCTAAGTTCAAAACTCAAACAGTCCTTTTTGGAGAAGAATTGTGTCCACAGGGTTCCCTCCGATGTGAATAGAATGTTTAATTAGAGTGTAATATAATCTGCGTTAAAGCAAGCATAAAAACATTCTGGCACTCGTCCATGGGATTATAAACGCTGTGTTATTTGCTGAAGCCTCCCCCATCGTCGCTCCTCCCGCTCTCCCACTGCCCCCCAACTGGTCTTCTAGCGCTCTCTCCTTCTTCCCTACCGGACCCCCCCCATCTCATCCCACCCCCTTTCCCCCCTTCTTCTCCTTTCTCCAGCACCCCAGCAGAGGGCCTGTTAATTCTGCACAAGAGCCGGGCCCAGGCAACGGCAAATATTTACAACCTTTATCATTCCCTGCGGTTTCTCTCTGGAGTAACAGTCTCTCCTCCTCCCCCCTCCCCCCTCCTCCTCACCCGCTCCCTGCTCTGGAGATGGAGCCGTCTACGAGGCCTTTGTTTACAGTGAGAACAGTGGGGATATAAAACTCACATAAATATCACACGGCTCTCTCATCTATAGAGACGCCTGCTCTCTCTCTCGCTCTCTGCAGCTCTGGCCACAGTGTGTACCCTGAATGTATAAAAGCCTCGGCTGTATGATTTACTACAATGTCTTGATACAGTTTTGTATGTCACACGTGACTGCAATTGCAATAGTTTGGTTGACTCTTTTATGGAGTTACTAGGTTGTTTTTTTTAGCACGACTACAAATATAGAGCTGGGAATGTACTATAACCTTTGCCATGAGCATTATATCATATGTGAAATATACACTCCTTCGCCACACGGTGCGGTTTGCAGAGTTCAAACTGAGGTTGCCTGCAAAATGAAATGTGGTGTACTTTGGCTATAATCAAATTCACAGTAAATTATTCTAATCACTTAACTTTTTATGATGACTATTCTAATAATAGGTTTCTCTGACCAATATTACTTCTCCACATAAAGCACAGGCAGCCACCAATTACTAAAGCAAGAGATACGTGTCCATTTCAAGCAGGACAAAATTATATTAAACTGTGGCCTTAAAAAGTCTAATTTTGGACTTGTAATATGTTTTTTTTAGATAATATGGCAATGGGTTTAATAAAAATGTCACTGAACCATTTTGAATCCTTCCTATAAATAAGGAGAATGACCTGGAGCACTGTTCAGATAAATGAAAATAAAAGCAAAAGAGGTTATTTCTGTGCTTGCAAATGCACCAACAAAGCAATGATGAATAAATGGAAAAACACATGCTGTAATTGATCTTATCTTTAATCTCTTGAGGTCAGATGGGAGCAGAGTCGAATGAGATAACAATGAACTACTCGAGGCCATGAAAGTCTTGCCAAACCAGCCACCGACTTGCAGCCTGCGAGCCGACTGATTGAGCCCCCCTTCAAGACAAAAACAAAAACAGGGGACTGACCTGGCTGCTCTGTGGGCTGGACGGGTCGTATGACGGCACGTAGCTCTTAAGGGGATCGGCAGGGTTGAGGTGGGGCGGGTAGCGGATGGTGGGGTGAGAGAAGTAGGGTGATGGTGCTGGAGGCAAGATAGCCGAGGCTGAGAACTGCAGGGGTGAGTGTGGAGGGGGGCTCCTCGTCGATATAACTGCAACACAGACACAGGAGGGAAACTTTAAAGCAATCCATTGATCTGCAAGGGTCAGTATTCAAATCAATTACCCAGCTTCATTTGATCTATACTACCACTCAAAAGTCTGGACACATCTTCTCGTTTAGAGGTTTGTCTTAACCTTTATTATTTTCAACATTGCACATTAATACTGAAACTATCCAAACTATGACAAAACCTGTATGCAGTTATGACGTAAGCAAAAAGTGTTAAGCAACCTAGAACATGTTTTATATTGTCCAATGTAGCCACATTTAACTTTGATGCCAGCGTTGCACTGTCATGCCTTTCTCTCATCAGATTCACAAGGTATCACCTGGAACGGTTTTCACAGGTGTTACAGGTGAGTTAATTTGTGTCATTTCTTGCCTTGTTAATGTGCTTCAAACCATCAGTTGTGCAGGGCAAGGGTGAGTAGAGTCAACCGCCCTATTAGTACTACTACAACTACTGTGCAAATCCATATTGTGGCCAGAAACAGTTAGGTAAAGAAAAAAGACAGGCCATCATTGCTTTAAGAAATGAAGGGCAGTCAATCTGAAAAATCTCAAGTACTTTCAATTTGTGCAATCGCTAAAACAATAACAATAATGGATTGGATTTATATAGCACGTTTCAAGCCTGTTTCTCAAAGCGCTGACCATGAATCCATTATTCATTCACTCCACATTCACTCCCGGTAGTGGCAACTACATCTGCAGCCACAGCTGCCCTGGGGCAGACTGACACTCAATGTGGCAACCAATTTGCACCAACGGCCTCTCTGACCACCACCAAACATTCAGTCAGACAGACAATCATTCACATTCACAACTATGGACAATTTAGAGTAGCCAATTCACCTAGTACATGTTTTTGGTTTTGGAAGGAAGCCAGAGTACCCGGAGAGAACCCACACAGACACGGGGAAAACATGCAAACTCCACACAGAAAGGCCCCACAGCCCAGAATTGAGATCGAACCCAGGACCTTCTAGCTGTGAGGCATGAGTGCTACCCAATGCACCACCGTGTTGCCCAACTATGATGGGTTGCTTAACAATTCTGTTTTTGACATAATTCCATATGTTTTCTTTCACAGTTTGAATGTCTTCAGTGTTAATATACAATGTTAAACATAATAAAAATAAAGAAAAAAACACTGAAGGAGACTGTGTGTCCAAATGTTTGACTGGCAGTGTGAGCTTTAAGTCACAATAACTCACCACTGTGTCCTACACCTGGTAGGCCCGGGTGATGAGGCTGAGGGAAAGTGCTGAGTCGTGGTGAGGAGTCCTGCGGAGAGGTGGGGCTGAACAGTGACTTCTCTGGCTTCTTCATGGTTGGAGAGGACATGTCTGTTTGCAGGAAACACACAGGCGGACAACGTGCTCAACTCTTTGCACAGGTCTCAACAGAAGCGGCAAATTCAGACTTAAGATTTTTATCTGAACAAATTCCTCCTAAGCTTACTTCAGTGACTGAAATACAGTACTGTGCAAACATTTTAGGCACCTTGGGTCTGTTGTCCTGTCTTCTAATCAAGTTTACAGCGACCATACACATGCAGAAATATGAACTTTGACTTTGAGCTCAAGTCAGTATGGGAAAGAACATTATCCACTGACACTCAATGTGGAATTATCATTATGTGGTTTGTTGTTTTTGTGGGATTGCAAGTAAAAATACAAAATAAATATAAAAGAATAAACCTGAAAAGTCACAACTAAATGATTTTAACAGGTAAAAATCCATATTTAGATCACGTCAATTCCTGTGGCAAAAAGTATGTAAAACAACAAACAATACTGACATGTGCTGAATGAAACCTGGTCACTAGATCTCATATGCTCTGTCCCAAAAAGTGCAAAGGGAGATGACACTGAGATACTGAGATGTTTATGTGTATTCTGTTTCTATTGTGATTGAGAAATATATTTTTCTGGTCAATATAATCTTCTAAAACAACAAAACCAAGCTGCTTAAAACATTTGCACAATTGCGTTAGTATTAAGCAAAATTTTGGAAAGGAACTTAAAAGGAAAAATGAGTTCCCTGCACTTCAAATAACCAGTTTGGATTCTACAAACTATGATGTGTCAAGTTGTCAGAAGGTGTCACTGTACACATGTCTGCTCTGAACATAACAGAAAATGTAAGGCACTCTGTGGCTGTGGCTCCAGGAAAATCCAGAGGACACGTCAGCTGATCAGTCACCCGCCAACTGTCTGCTACGTCACAATACATCTTTCCATTTCCTGTTGCCTTAACTGTACAACAGACACCAACTCAAGTAGATTGAAATTTTTCAAAAGCAAAATTTATAATACAGCTACAAGAACAGAATGCATGTAGAATAGTATTCATACATATTCCCCTATATCAAGAGGGACGTTATGTTTAGATTTTTTTCTTCTTTGCCGCTGCACAGTTCTTATTATTCATTTAGTTCATTCCTACTGTTTTTTTGTTACCGGTAACTTTTGAGAGGACAGGGGGATAAAGAAGTAATATTACTGTCAAAAAAGAAAAGCTATGAATCTCCTGCAGTGACCTGTTGACATTTGATTCTTGCAGATGAGGACTGAACTTATGTTGTTGATTTTTAATGTAAAGTGTGTTTACAACACTGAATCAAACTGAAAAAACATACACTAATTCAACAAAGTAATTGAGAAAATACCTGCAAATGAACAAAGAATGGACAAACTAATTCAGAAATAATACATGAATTCAACACCAATGAGTGAAATAGTCGCAAAAGCAAAAAAGGAACAAAACAGTCAAAATGAAAAAAGCATAGGGAGCAATCAATGAAATGAGCAAAAATGCAGAAAATAATTCAAAAACTAACCAAAAGCAAAGTAAATTATTTCACAGAATGAAGATAAAATGAACATCATTATCAACAAAATGAACGAAAATGAATAAGCATCTAAAAATTGACTAAATAGACCTAAATAATAAAAGTTGAATACATTTTGCTGCAGAAAATCAGTTCTTACATGTCCTTTCAAGGTGCGTTTTAAGCTGTTGTTGTTTCTGAATCAGCTGCTTTAAATGCAAAAGAACTCTTGTTGACCATACTTTTTTTTCCCTGTCTGTGCCATAGAGCCCATCATGTACACTCTGGTACATTATCCCAGGTTGTCATTATGGTTCTGGTGGACCCGATAGACTACCTGAGGATAGTGATCCTATACATAATAGTAACACCACACATATCTAAAATATAAATGGCCCAATTAAAAGGGGAGAAGTCTCCTTTAAACTAGGGATGCACCGATCCACATTTTTCCACTTCCGATCCGATCCCGATACCTTGATTTCGGATATCTGCCGATTCCGATACTATTCCGATACCAGAGCTCTGTTTGCTTTAATATTATTATTGTTGATT